>JAHZMY010002869.1:0-16611 GCA_027743915.1 Seira sanloemensis | reverse complement strand
TTAAATAGAAATTTTAGTCGAGAGGATGAAAAGTAAGTAGGTGGTATTAAAATCTTCCCTTCGACCCCTCCGGGTGATTTTCCCCGAGGCCCAAGCACACATTCATGTAAAGAATGTACGCGCAGTGGAAACCTGAAGTCTATTATTTCAGCAATATTTTAGTCATCAACTAAGAAATTTGAGGCCAGTAGAGTTTTTCAATAACTCTCTAGTTGAGAGCCCATAATATACGGTACACTGATTTGCTAAACCGGCCTACTCAAAGTGTCAAGTGGCTGTACAAATAAAGAAATTTAGATTGTCTCAATCGCTCATCTTAACATTTCCTGGGTCAGCTAGAACTAAGAATGGCCTTCAAAATAGATAATATTATTTATTATGTGAATAGAGAGAAAAATTAGCTTTCTAATTTCATATTCCATGTGCGCGGCCTCAACACTCCCAGCCTCTCAGCGCTGCGTCACAGCTCCTGTGAAATAAAATTGTGTTTGCACTCAACCTTCATATTTTTTCTCAGAAAATTTCAACTTCAAATTTAGATTACAGTACCAACCCCGGTGGATGTGTTACACCGCACACAAAGGGAGACAATGGAGACAACATGTGAGCTCTATATCTCCTCATCATCACCTCAAATATGCACACACAACCAATTCATTGTGATTAGTTTCGTGGAAACGCTGCTGCTGATAGATAATGGTGAGGAAGTGTGATGATGTAAAACTCATGCTCTCATGTATATGTATGTAATTTTTTTTATTGTCAATCTCCTTTTTGAAGATGAAAGTAAGTAATGCAGTTGATGAATTTTTGTAATGGATTCGAAAGTCTCCGTTTTACATTTTCGTTCAAAGAGATTGGGAATCTTTTTGAGGAGGGGAAATGATGCATGAAAATGATGAGAAGTGTTTTCGGCGTGGAAACATGCTCTGCATTCATATAGGCGTCAATGGAGCTATGCACTGCCGTAAATCACGATATCGAGGAGAGAGAGAGAGAGGGAAAGAAAAAAGGCATATAAAACGATAACGGGAACGGTGTGTGCATTCTCAATTTTCCCCAAAATCGGAGACATTTCTCAAGGTATTGTCAGCAGAGCAATATCATTATTATTATACGTAGCTGAATCAACACCATAACCGAATTGACTTACCATTGTTCGTCCGTCGGTCCATGCCTGAATACTCTAACTAGAAATGAAAAATCAAACAATGTTGGCAAAACTTGGCATAACAATTTTCCATGGCCTAATGATGAAGGAAGAGATGATTAAGTTTTTGGAGCTTATATCAATCAAAGATTTCATGATTAAGGCCTTAAATGACATTTTCAAACACATGCACAAAACTATTATTGACTATTAAATTGGCGGCATTGATGAGAAAAAGACGGACATGCTGGGCCATTCTGTAAAAACCCGCACCATTGAACGGTAAATGGCCGTTGAAGTCGTTATCTGTTCAACATATGGAGTATTCGCATACTGCCACATATTATTTAACCCATCAATATGCAAATTTCTTGAAGAGATCAGTTCAGAAGAGTATGCTGGTCACATTACATTAATATTTAATCATCCATGGGTTGTAATGATTTTTCTTGGGTAACAGAGAATGCGGGGTAATAATAGGTAATATACCCGCCGAAACTTGTACTATATGGCTCTATGTATTTGTATTTGTATAAAAAGTTGTTATAACTCACATTTCCCGTCATTACCAGATTTCGTTGGCGATTTAAGTGAGTGGGTAGTAATGGAATTGTCCATTACTACTACCCACCCGCATTATTTCCCACTGCCATGTCTGGAGTCTGGAGTATAGAGTAAATTCCAGTTATTTGGCTACTCCATGAATTGAACTCTATCCCTATATTATCTGTAATGTCTCTTTAGAGCAGTTTTCTCATTACCTGTGTACATGTATCAATACGTAATGAACGGAGTCTGTCTCAAAGCCATAAAAGTCTGGAATTTCCCTTCCTCCCAAAAAATTTTTTTGTCGTAAATCTTGTGAGGAATTTTTTTGTTTGTGTCACCTTTCTGCATACTCTGATGAGATGAATGTTGTAAAGTATTCAAGCCTCGTACATTATTATTATTTCCTTAGAATTGATCGCGTTTTCCCTCGTCTCTTCTCACCTTTTTTTTCAAATTGTCGAAACCATATCGGAACAATGAAAGGAATTTTTAATGTGACTTGCCATTCACGTGGAAAAGTGTGCATTTGGGGAGACAATGTGCGAACACAAGATTTTGGGGATGGGATGGGGAAATTCAAATTCCAAACCATTTTTCTAAAGCTTCTGTACGTAATACATAAATGCTTCTCTGAATGGTATTACAGGCTCAAGGACACACAAATTTCAAGGATGTATGGGCAGTTTCATTGTGGAATTAAGTAATTTGTGACTTGTCTTTTAAGAAATACATGTGTATGTACATGTGCGATGATATTTTAATGATATGATAATGGAATGGAATTAAATATTTAAATAAAATTTTTACTACATTGTCAGTAAATACAAGAAGAAGGACATACATTTAGTCATTTTGATTTGAGATTCCGCATCCAAAGATTTCTTGCAGCCAAAGTCTTTTTTTTAAATATAATTGTGTAAATAGCAAATTGGTGGACTACTTAAAGTTAACTTGAACTTTTACTATTGTCATCATCATGAATGCTACAAAAAGCTGCATTAATTTAGTAGATGTTTTAACGACATCTTTTTTCATATTTTTTTGAACTCTTCTTGAAGAGTTTACCCTGGATTCTATCATTCGATACTTTACGTTAAGAAATGTATTAGCAATATTTCCAATGTACAGTAATAAAATAGGTAGGCATCATCTTCAACGGACAATACCTTGTTTCTGCTGTAAATCCATGCGATTAAAGAAATGATTTTAAAAAAATGCTTTTGAACAAAAAGGTACATGAACCGAGAGAGAGAGAAAAAATGCTACATATTTGGTGCTGAACAAAAAAGGGCATTCTTTTTTTTAAAAAATACGCATTCCGTTATTTACTTTTACCTACAGTAATTTTTTTTTGAGAATGATACATTTTCCAAGACAGGAGAAAAAAACTGTCAAAAAACAAGGAGCAACAGATTTATGGACAACTGCATTCATACATAAATCCTTAAGGGCTCAATTTCTACAGTAAAAAAATTTTTTGAGAATGATACATTTTCCAAGACAGGAGAAAAAAACTGTCAAAAAACAAGGAGCAACAGATTTATGGACAACTGCATTCATACATAAATCCTTAAGGGCTCAATTCATTCATTGTTCAGAGAAAAAATCTCATTCATCCACTTTTGCCTTGGAAGGATGCAGTGACCTTTATTCCACATTGAATGACGACGAAATGAGCTCTACAAGAGAAAAAATGCATTTTTTGGTTGAAGCAGAATGAGCAGAAGAATTCTCGGATTATTGTTTCCATTCTACCTTCAACTATGCAATAAAGTTAAAGGATTTTTCCAACCAGAAGAAGAAAGTTACTCTGTATCTAAACGGATTGTAAGATCGTCTCAGAACACCCCAATGCTTCCGGGTTGATCTCAACAAAAACCTACTCAATTTTAGGTATGAAACCATGAGGGGCCGCCAACAAAAAAAGTCAACAATTGCGGAAGCAAATGGCTCGATGTGCATTTATTTCCCCCCAAGCATTAAGTAAATACTGTAATTGGTGGTTACTAATTGCGATGCAGTTAGTTGAGGGGTCTTCCGCGCCCACAAAATTACCTGGTCAATGATGCACTCACTCTTTTGGAAACAACCCTTTTGATTCAAGATTAGACTTACATACCTATATACATATGTAAAACAAAAACATATTATATAAAAGCCTTTGATTAAAATTTGTATCTTTTCAAGAAAGCGAGAAAACTTCAAGCTTCAACTCGTAATCATATACGGGCTTTTTTAAACATCCGATTAACGACGTCAATTATTTCGTCAGTATTGAATATAGTAAAAATAAAATAGCTGATTCCCCATTAAATTCTATTTTTTCAGGTCTTGTAAATACGTGTATAATTGTGCAGTAATTTCATCGTCTCGCTTTAGAAAGTTTACATGAGGAAGAGGAGAAGCATCAAATCATCCCACAAAACTGTCCTCAACCTCCCAAATTCATTTGTCCGGATCCGTTGCTCAAATCATCGTGACATTGATGACGGTGCATTAAAGCCATTAAAGAATTAGATTTTTATCAAATGGACAAGCTGCTGGGACGTAATTGTTCCACCAGGCAAAAAAAAACTGGCACCAAAACGGTGTGAAATGGTTGTGGAGGATTGAATGGTAATATTTTTACTGCTGTGGCTATTACGGGATAGTATTATTTAGCTTAGTTATTTAGATTTATGAGAGTGCCAAGATTGACAATTCTTACGTTACTCTTTTTAAATAAAATTTTTGCCAATTTTCAATAGCTACTTCAGAAATGATTCGAACGTGGAAATCACCTTCTTATGACCAATAGTTTTACTTGCTATTCTACATATAATTATTCTTATGGGGCAGATTATATGTGATTCATGACTGTCAAAGTTAATCGTGTTCTTTTAACGTCGGTTTTGATATTGATATGACCAAAATGAAATTTTTAAAAATACTCTTGTGTCAGTTGAATTCAAATCAGGTGAATTATAAAGAAAATCACTGTCACCTCACAACATTCCAGCCAAATGGAATTCCACCTTCCACCCCACACCCCAACAAGTATAGGTCTAAACCCAATCTCACAAAGTTATGGGATGCCAAGACGGGGTCACAATCACAATAGAACCAAACTGCACAATACGACTTTGTGTACATAGCTGCCGCTCTCAGAAGAAATGAACTCTCATAGTACACCCAACCCTCGAAATACTACCAATTTCAGCCCCATTTTCAATACTGCACATTTTTTATTCCCATATCGTTGATCTGTGTCTCTGTATGAGCATGCATGATCACTCCTCTGAGCTTTCCACGAAAGCCTTAAATCATTTGAGNATCACTCCTCTGAGCTTTCCACGAAAGCCTTAAATCATTTGAGCGCGGGGGCGTTTTGTATCCGCCAACGTGAAACCTACATAACATTGTACATTTACATTACCTACATACATAAATCCTTGGTCATAAATTTCTTGTACTTCGTATTTTGTGATGCGTGCGCCTGCCAATTGATACGTGACTGTCAATTTGACTCATCTTCCCTCGTGGAAAAGCTATCATTATAACCACCGAGCCTGCATTATGACTCATCTTCAATGTGTCCCTTCATCTGTGTTTGTGTGTTCCAAGCATATTCTTCTCGCCGATTTTTCCTTCCCTTCTCGATTTCTCGATTTAACCAATCAGGGGAAATTACTAGTTGCTCTCTCTCTCTCTCTTTCTCTCTTAGATGCTTCTAACGCGCAGATGTCTTTTTTTTGGAGGAAAAAATGAAATGGTGAAGCTTGAAGATGAAGGGGTGAATGATTCCGTGTCGTCCGAGCCTGGACCGAAAATTGAACCTTTATTGGCTTGCTAGTTGGAATGTAATGAATAAGTAATGGAGATGACTAGTCTCGCATCCATGGGTCATTAGTTAACCTTCGCTGGAGAGGATGTGTGTGTGTCTGTGTGGGTATATTGCCATTCCGGGTCGGGGGCAGAAATGGACTTGGTGCATGCATATCTTGTGTGTACGGCACTAGGCTCGAATATTTAACGCATCGATACTAATAACGCTGGAGAAAACTAAAAAAAGTGAATTAAAAAATAAGCGTCACTGGATTTATTGCAGCTTTTGAATACTTTTTTTAATTAGCGCTGTAGGCAAAGTATTTTCACTGAGGTGAGGTTGATATGGAAATGTTTGCAGAAATTATCAGGGGCAGGATAGTAAATTTGACTGCATCAATTTTCTTGAAAAAGAGTTTGAGCATGTTTTGGACAAATAAAAATGTTTTAATGTAATTTGATGTGTGGAAGATGGATTTATTTGACCAAGTAATGTAAAAAATAAGAAAGTTGATTTTATTTCTATTTTCGGGGTGGACATTGATATTGACATTTTACTGTCACCCAAAATTTGATAAAAGAATACTTTGATTGCTTGATTTTGTGAAATGGATTCGATCGCAAACTATAAAATATAATGTATTTCTCCTAGATTTTCAGGAATCATCCATAAATTGTTTGCCTCTCGCTCTGACAACAATGACATTGCCACAATTAGCTAAAAAACGATACTTTTAAATATATTTTAGTAATTATTCCCCTATCAAAGAAAAGTAGAGAAAATCAGAGAATCTTCTTCAAGACTTCCATGGATTTCAGTATTTATCTTCCAAGCTCTGAATCTACAAGGAAAATATTTTTTTAAAGTTTTCTACGTAAACTCCAATCAACTCGATGTAAATGCGTTGTAATTCATCCAGATCCAGACTCCATGTTCTCGTGGTCCTGCTGAACTCCGCCACAAGCATCTTGCTTTTTAATCTCTTTTGATTATGTCTCACATTGTTCATTGTTCCTAACTCATATTTACAATTGTCATTTGGCCCTGCATTCTATGTACTATGTACATATTCACAAAATGTGTGTTGGCAACTTTGGAAATGAAAAGTGCTGGTCTACTGCGGCCGCTGATGTGAACCCATCTTGCTCCCCAAGGTATTAGATATGACAGGGGTGGAAATATTGGTTTCCCCACTTGCACTTTCCACAAACTCCCATCCGACATTGCATTCTCTCTGAGCAAAAAAATATACGCAATGTATGTATGTGCACAACAACCCTTACAATTGGATTAGGCTCCTCACAAATCTCAATTAGTTGGGCCCATTCCAGACTGTAATTTAGAAGAAAATTAAGGGGAAAATACACACAGCTTGGAATGTATTTTTTTCGGGGGATGGAATGCATGAGATGCGTTTCATTTAAGACTCCGACTCACAATTTCATTGGGGAAAGAAATTACTTTTGTCAAACATTGTGCTATTTCAGAGAAGAAGTTCTCCATTTTCCCTCGTAAAGTGCTCGGAAGCAATTCGATTTTAATCAGACGGTTGGATGTTGGATGGAGGAAAAAACACGGACTGGAAGAGTGTGGGACGGGACGGGAATGAATGCAGAATGTACATACTTAGATGTCTGGTCATTTCCAGAATTTTAATCAATTTGAATGCAGCATTGGCTAGTATTTCATCAGTTTCGAGCCGTTTATGGGATACGAAGTAAATATAGGCTTTACGGGGCACTTTGAAACGCAAGAATGGATTAGCAAGGTGGTCAAATTTGGAATTTGTTGGTAACCTTTGTGAACTCTTTACTGACTCTGCCAAAACAAAGAAAGGTTGGAATTTGTGCTCAATTTAAAATAGCCTCACGTTCAGCACATATTATGATGCATCAATCTTTTCTCATACCATCCCTTAAAAGTCGCTATGTTCATAGTACTACCCAACCTCAACCTTTCGAAAAACTTTGTCAGACCCGCTTGAAAAGGTATTACGTAAAGAGTTGATCATCGTGAAAGCAAATAGCATATATCATAGACATTTTTCCTAGAAATTAGCGCAGATCGACTTAAGCAAATGAAATGGGAATTACGCTTTAAGTCCAACTACGAAGTATGTATGTATTATGTATGTATGTGTGCAGGCTTGGGCAAGTACTTTGTTTTCAAGTACTAAGTACAGATACTAAGTACCCTAATTTTCTGTAAGTACATTTGTACTTAAGTACTTCTTCGTTAAAAAGCTTCCAAGTACTAAGTACAAGTACATGTACTTAAGTACTTTCTAAGTACAAGTACATTTTACTATTAGGTGTATGCTAATCAATTAGCCAAATTGTGAGCTAAATGTGATATCTGAATAATATCTATTATATTGATGTTAATGCATTGTCCAGACTGGATATTTTATAACCGATATGAATACATACAAAATAAATTAATATTTCTAACTTATGAAATTAAGTTTCCAAAAAAGCCAAGTGAAAGTTATTAAAATCTTTTTCCAGTTTGACAATAGACAATTTAGTTTGTAGATAGCTTAATTTAAGAAATTAGTATTTAATTTCAACCTGACTAGATCTTTTATTCAATTAATGCACTTTGTTACTATCAAGGCTTGATAAACTTGATCAAAATATACTATTATAATGTACAATATTAACTCAAATTGATGCTAGACTTAGGTGTCTCAAATATCCAATTTAATCGAATTAAACTCTGATAAAATACAAAAATTTCTTAAAAAATCAGGAAAAATATTGATTTTTTTTTGGAAAAAGTACTTGAGTACTTATAAGTACTAAGTACCCAAAAATTTCGTAAGTACAAATGTACTTAAGTACTTTCCCGGAATTTTTTGTAAGTAATAAGTACTAAGTACTTCAAAGTACTTAAGTACGTGTTTAAGTACATTTGTACTTATAAGTCCATGTACTTGCCCAAGCCTGTATGTGTGTTAGGTATTAATTACAAAAGTGCTTCAAGACTTACAAAATGGACTAATGAAAATCTATGTACATTTCCATCGACCATTTCTCCAATCGGACTCGAAACTCCTGAAGAAGAAGAAAAAAACTTGGAAACTTTTGTGCCTGGACGAACCTGCATAATATATATTCTTCTTCCTTGGCTCCCTCGACTCCTCGAATCTGATTAACGTCTCCCGAAAAAAGTGTGTTTTAAATCTTTCCCATTTACTATTACTCACATATGTACATGGGTCTATAAGAACATCGAAACTCTCAAAAGTTGTCGCCTCAATCCGCATCAATCCTCAACTTGCTCACATTTTTAACATCTCCCAATCATCCCAACTGCCGTTCCTAATTGTTTTCTGAACAAAAAATAGCAGTTAAAAAGTCATATAAAATTAGTTAGGGAATCCGTTTTCACAAGAATGCAATTACCATCAGAGAATTTCTTTTTGTTTGAGCACACATGTAACGAATCGAGATTACTATTTTGACCTACATGCAGCAATTTTACTCCTCAAAGCGTAGTAGTCCTTCATCATTTCGTTTTGCATTCTTTAATTTTTACGACGAGCAATTAATGATTTTGTTTTGTTTGTGTGTGTGTGTGTGTGGAAATCGGGGTTTTGGCATTGAATTTCTGCTTTTTAAGTGTGTTGCAAAATAAAGCAACATATATCGAAATGGGCTGCAATTAAAGGAGGGAAAATACACTTACGAGCTCTCGGGACTTTTATTGACCATTACTTACGAAACAAGAAGGAGGCGGGCTGTGCCATTTATGTGTACACATGCAGTTTTTAAGACAGTTTTTTAGTCTTCTCCTGAGCGCGTCGTAAAACCGCCACTTTAATTGTCATTTTATGCGAAACTGCACACGCAGCATCGAGAGAGAGAGAGAGAGAGAGAGAAAATTATATTTTTTTAAGAAGTGGGGTGAGACCTTATTGATTCATCCTTCACACGTGGCCCATTTTATAAAAGCTCACGGCATGGAGTCTTCAAAAATTAGTGCATATAAATACATACATACATATGAAGGATGGAAGAGGATGAAAGAGGGAAAAATGGAGCAATGCAGTAAACTTTTATTTGTGAATATCCGGGTGAAGGAAAGTTTTATGAAGAGGTACTCTTTATAAAGAATGTCACAGCTTTGGCAATAAATGATCAAGGGGTTTGAGATTATGGGATAGCAAACGGCAGTATTTTTGCTTCAAAAATGCCTCGAGTAATTTCAAGAGAATAATTATCAGGAACACTTTGCAATTTATAAAGCTTTGTGAGCAGATTTAACATATTTTTTAGCTCATTTTTTAGAGAATTTGCATTGGAGAAATCAATCCCAATTGTAATAGAGATTTACATGTAAGTTGCTTTTGATTCTGCCGTCCTAAAACAAAGTTTCTCATAAAAAGTGCGAAGCTATTAATTCTAGCTAAAGTAAGAAGTATCCCGTATTTAGGACTCCAAATGTCTCGTAATAGCCCCGACAAAGAAAATTGTCATTGCAGAGACTAGTTCAAATATGAAAGCTCTCGCGGGCAAGGTTCAGCTTTTATGAAAGATATTCTTATATGTATATAATAATTTTATAGAGAGTCACCTTCCACTACTCCACGAGGAAATGCACACCGACAGGAAAAAAGTCATCAAGCTCTCAGTTTTTTTCATTTAATTACCAGGAAACTGTAAAAGTTAAAAAAAATTGATGGTGTCATCATATTCCAAGATGTTGTATTGCCAAAAAATATGTCATGGCTCAAACCAAGTCTATATTAAAAAATAAATGCTTAGCTACATTCACGTGTATATTGAAAGGAGTGAAAGCTTCAAATTAAAAAAAGTACTAAGAAAGGGAAATACAGTTTAAACAAGTCAATTTGCCCCTTGTCTTTTGACTTAATGAGCTTCCTTACGTCTGCCATCATCAAAGACCACTTTCATCTCACACGCTCCCATCAGTTTCAAGGTGAGCTGGTTGAAAGCTCGACTTTCAAGAAAATCAAATCTGGTGAAAGTCACGCTGATGGAGATGAAGGAGCAGAATGTAATGTGTGTGTGTGGCATATTACATGTATAGCTTTCCATCTCGAAAGGTTAATGAGGAAGGGCATCCGAACCAAACTGATCGGCTATGGGTTGGAAAATTTCCTTCATTATTTCCTCCATCATCAGAGTAAGCACACGGCAAGCATTATTCGAAAAGGCGCTGAATCACACAATGATTCAATCATAGACCTTTCCTCGAAGATTCACTTTACATTCGAATATAACCCAATTTTTTAAACAAAATGTGATTCGCATGAAGGCTGGAATTATTATTACCGCTGAATCGTTTACGGGCTTGTCCGAAAAGCAAATTCTTGGATAGTGGTTTAATTGTCGTCAATAGCAATCAAAATTTCCTAGCTTCGTAGTAGCTATTTTCGACTAAAATCTATTTTTCGGCATTGAAATGCCATACCTTCTCGTTACCAAACACACTTACGCTTCTCTGATTAAGCTTGCCGTCCAAAAGTAAAATGACAGCAGCGAATCAAATGGAAGGACAAATTTTATTTTTAAATTCATGCCGTTGATTAATAAGAAATACGAGTGTCTGTGTTGTATCTAGCGGCGCCATAAAAACTAGTCCGCGATACCTCTTTTCAAATATCTATCATTCTCATTTCTCATGATCACCCCCATTCAAAATCCTCGTAAAAATGCCAACTCGTAAATGACCCAACAGTGATGATTATTACCTAGAAAGAAAATGACTTTTATAAGAAATGTATTGCCTGTAGTTTAATTACTCATAATAAAGTTCTGGAAAGCGATCCGTAATCCAATCAATCTATCCTGTTTGTATGTATGCATATTCACTTATGAAGATGAAAGTTTGACTATTAAAGAGCTAAATAAACCGAATTACGTAAAAAGCAAAGTTCCACTTTGGTGCTCCCGCTAGCTCACGAGAAGTTATCGTCTTGTGGGCGTTTGCATGCTAATTTGACTTTCGAACGTGAATCCACACATACAAACTGACAAAATTCGTTCTGAAAGCAATCTGCTTATGTGAGTTACTATACCCATTATTTAAAAAAACACCGAATCGGTTTATCGTCGTTCCCATCCCAGCCCATATTCATTTTCAACCATTTCCCGCTCAGCTTTGTAACGACAATAAGGAAACAATTACACACAAAACTCCCAGAAAAAAAACAAATGGCACATTAAAAAGCGTTTTTCAAACTCGCCTCAAACAATTTTAGAAAGCGTATTTATGCATGTAATAAAACCTCCTTCTTTACGCTTCTTGAATTCGTCCCCAATTTCAACAAAAAAATATATGTGCATTTCAAACTCTAAAATAATCATAATATTACCTTACAAACACTCACATTCCATCGTCAGCCTTTGAAAAAAGAGACAACGGTAATTATTTATTACGTCCGCAGTAGCTGATGCAACGCGCATAAATTTCGATGTTGTCAGAAGAGAAATTACGTGCATGATTTCAGCCTCGAATTATTTTTCCCTTTAAATATGCACACATCCGATTCAGAAAGCGAAGAAAAAAAACCTTTCATCATTTCATCATATATCCGCCATCCGCTCTTCCTCCTCGCAGAGATGATGTTTTTGTTTTGGGCGTGAGATGTATGCAAACCTGCAAATTATTATTCTGATTGTCAAGAAAAAAAAATCGTGTTTTCAAAAAAAATATGACTGCGCTTTGTTTTACGTTGCATTCTGCAGTTTCTCCACGCATCTTCTCTCCATCGTAAATACGTATCACGTTGTGTATGAGTATATTTCGTCATTCGAGAGAAAATTGGCCATGATGAGCAAATATTCTTACAATTGTAGATACATTTACATACATACAACGTAGATATTATTACAGCTCCATGTTCGCAGCTAGATGATCCTCTCCCGTGTCTTGTAATTTACTCACGGTTTTGCCGCCACAAAACTCTCTGTCTTTTCATCTACACACACATAAATGTATGTATGTATATTTATATATATATATATTTATTCCCAGGTATTCATCTAGAGAGAGAGAGGGAAGAGTTCGAAAAATTGCGCAGTAACTGAAAAAATCTCAGCGTTTTTTTGTTTGCTTGGAGTTGGAGTTGGAGTGTATGACCAAAGTCATTACTTCGGAAGTGAGATAATGCACTTGAAAAAAGAAGCTTTTTTATGACTGCTGCATACCACCATACTACCATAACCATCACCTTAATAGATAAAATCAACTTTTGTAATCTCCACTTTGTTAAGGTGCGAGGGAGGAAGACAGAGTTCGTTGCACCTTTTTTTTAAAAACATGCTGCAAAACGATCTCCGTCGCTGATCAAAGTTAGGAAAAAAAGTTGAGAGAGAGAGAGAGAAGGGGTAAAAAAAGAGACTAGTACAGGTGCAAGGTGGTTTTTGTCTTACGCGATAGTCACAACTCGCAGCGTTTGTATTTGTAGTAAATACACGAATAACGTGATTCGTATACCGAGATGTTGGAATTTTTTTTGAAGAAGATGAGATGAGGGTGAAGCTGCATTGTTTCACAATGAACTGTTTTGAGGTGCTGTTGGAAATTCAGGTGGGGATTGGAGATTGAGATGGTTTGAAAGAGAATATAATAATGTGCAATGTAATTGACATCGGGGCATGAAAAACTGGACTTATTTTCGGAGATACTTTTATAGATTATGAATACAATAAAAGGGGATGTTTGTTATTGCTAAAAGAGGTTAGGGACTTTGGAAAAGTTTGGAAAGAGCGTGGGAAACTATTTGTATAGAATTTGAAATTTATAGTGGAGCCAAAGCTTGTAAAAATGGGAGAAAAATTGGGAAAATCTATTATTAGCTGGCCGATTTTAGCACAGCTTTCCATGCTTTTGTTTGAGAGGTAAAGGAAGGATAGGTTAGGTTTGAAAAGGATTGGTTTTTTTGTAATTTTCTCAAAAAACTAGAAAGAGCTGCTTTCTATAATTTTGGCCGACTAAATCGCATCTTCTGATTGTCAATTCGATCCAAAAATTCAAAATGTCCACCATCCATTTTCATTTTTTAAATCATTACTTCAAAACTAGTAGGCAGGCATCTCGACACCCTCCCTTGTGCGAAGATGGCGGGAGACCATGGCAAGCGCAAGATGTCGCACGTCTCTCAATTCCTCAAATGCTCCAACCCGAGTTCAAAATCCTTCTTCCTTGCAAAACCATTTCCACTTTCTTCGACAACTTTAATTTTGTTCATTTTACCCATCCCTATTCATCACCTACCGTCCCAAGCCCTAAGATTGCTCCTACCCTTTCAGAAAACATCTCAACATCTCAACATATTTTCGCCGAGAAAAAACAATCTCCAATTGAACTACTTATTTTTGTCAAGGATTCACAATTCACACATTGTCCTCTCAGTCATCAATCCCACTCATTATTATCAAGTCTAAAGTCAATTCCTTTTACCAAGGCATACTTTTCTCTCTATGAATGCGAAAAAAGACAGCACCAAAACAAATCCCACACACATACATAAATATACATTCTCTCTCTCTCTTTCAACTTTGTTTTGTGTATGCCATCAAAGATAAAGGTGAAACAAAAATGTATGAAAAAAACAAACACACACAACATGAACATACAATGTTTTTGTCATCAGCCCAGTATACAATGTATGCATGTACACATACAATATTATTTGTACAGAGTGCGAAATCGAGTATACAATGAGAAAAATCATACATTGTACATGGCAATGGCATTGATTCTCTCTCTCTCTCTCAATCTTGAGGTAAAAAGGGGGATCAAAAAACCAGTTTCGATCAAAACTGCACAGGTAAACTCTAAACGTACATACTTCACTCACAAACTGAGTCGGGGGAGAATGAGAAAGAAATGTGCAATTGTGTGTGTGTGTGTGTTTGCAAGGGGTTGCTAACCAAGTCATTTCTTATTCTCTTTCTCTATTCGCCTTTTTTCTATCTATTCTCTCTCTCTCTCTTTCTTTTTTCCTTTCTGTGTGTATGTGTGTATGTAACCACAAAGGAATCTCGTAATTACAAGCAATTTTCTCTCTTGCCCGCCGCGTACACGTTTTTCATGGGATAATATGCTTGAGAGAGAGAGAGAGGGAAGGAGGGAAAAAATGCGATGTGAATGGACTTTGGAGGTTGTTCAGCAAAAAAAACGACGATATTGAGATAGTTTACTGCGTATTTCGTATTTCACCAGAGACACGGTGTGAGTGTGTATACCTACAATCATAAAATACTATGGATGTATATATTTAAGAGTAGACGGTTTTTTGGGGATGTGCTCTGAACCTTGGAAAGGCAAGAGCAGTGTCACTGACTCACCAGCGAGAAAAAAACGAAGTAATCATCATCAAAAAATTTATATGTATGTATGTACATATGTATGTATGTATGTATATGCATATGTGTCTAGCTGAATATTTTTTTTCTCGCTCAACTTGTAGATTATACTTAAAACTTTAAGGTAGGCACGTAAAGTGCACAGTCAGTCGCGTGTGTGTGTTGTTGGGGTCTTATCGTAAGACGTAATAAAAATGAAATTGTATTGCATGCAAAAAAATAACTCTTGGGAGACTCTGCTGACTCTGAGTGTGTGCAGTTTTTGGTAAGAAAAAAACAAAGATTGCAATATTTTTTTGCAGTGGGGTGGATATGGAGATGAAGACGATATGGATATGATATGAGGTTGTAAAATTTAGATTAGAGAGAGAGACAGAGAGAATTAAGCTCATTACGAAAGGAAAATGAGTTTGATCGGGGTTGGGTAATTGCTAATTAAGCAGGTTTTATGTGGCTTTAAACATTTTTATGGGAAATGGCTCAAGTTACTCTGTATATGCACTTGAGAGGAAACACTCTGGAAATAAAATGTATATCTTTAGAATAGGTATATGCAATTTAGGAATTAGTTTGTTAATCTACATCTTTTTCTGGAGAATGAGAGACTGTCTTTGATTCATTTTTTTTGAAGTGCGTAGACTGTAGACTCCTTCTTCCATATTTACACTTGGCTAAGCAGCCAATTGCCCAATTGACTCGCTGACGTAATGGATAATGAGACAGTGGCGATGTGTGGTCGCTGATTGTTGGTAGAAATTTCACGTCGACGTCGACGTCATCAACTCAAAACTTTGGAGATGGAGAAATGCATGTACATACAGAATTTGACGGTTGACCTCTACTTGCACATTTTTTTGCCGTGTTGAGGAAGTACTCGCATATTTTCACCTTTTCTCTCATCCATCCATTCATGTATTTCCAGAGCCAATGTCAACTCGTCAGATTTTTTTGGGGTATTGAAAGTATGGATGTAAAAAAAAATCTCTCAACTCTCGACATGAATATTCCATAACAAAATGTTTTTATCCCCCCGACACACACTCTCTCTACTTTTGAATGGGCTTTGTATGTTGAATGGAGTGAGTGACGAGAGATGAGATGATGACGAAAGGCTGAAAAGAAACTGCATGAAATGATGAAGGCACAAGGTCACCCTTTGTTTACTTGTCTCTCTTCATCTTTTTCAAGAGAGAGAGAGAGAGAAGTGATATTATAGTGCACAAGATACAGACATCATGATGATGATAATGGGGATGATGATGAAATCGAATACGAACATGAAAGCTTTTTTTATCGGGTGAGAATCCGACATTCAACACAGATTTTGTTTCCTTTTTTTGGGTTGAGAAAGGACCCAGTTGAAGGTGAAACTGTGTGTGTGGTTTGGCTTTTTTTGTCTGGGTATTGTGTTTGAATTTGGATTTGCAAGTTGTGAGTAGGTAAATACATATGATGTGATATATGTTACTGGTTTTTGAAATGGAAGTAAATGCTGGCATTGAACTTGATGGATTGCTTGAATTATCATTTTGCAGAAAAAATAAAGTGTGCTTGCCTGGAAAAGAAATGCGTAGGTTTTTTATTATGAAATAGGCAATATGGGATTGATTCGAAACTCGAAGCAGATTTTTTCTCCTGTGGATATGAAACTTTGGGCTGATATTGGCAACGGAATTCAAATCGGATAGAGAGTGAGCTGGATTCGATCAACTCAAGAGAATGTGAAGGGTGCAATAATATTTGGCTCGAGCTTGTTTTCCACTTTC
>JAHZMY010002868.1:0-10378 GCA_027743915.1 Seira sanloemensis | reverse complement strand
CACAGACCCACAGACCCACAGACCCACGGACCCACGGACCCACGGACCCACAGACCCACGGACAAGCCAAAAACAAAAAGGACCTCCTAAAGTCGGACCTTAATAATGAAAAAGTTAAAATTTCTGAGACTTGCCAAAACGTCTTTTTGTGTATCCTGGAGTTTCACCCAATACTGTCGGTCATTGTAAATGAAAAGGGGGAGGTGTCGCCGTTTGGCTCACGATTTTCGATATTGAGATTGCACTTCGTTGTCGCATAAACTGTGAAAAATCCTACTTTTGTAATCAGATGAAGGTCCTAACTTTGCAGTAGCGATGCATGCAATCAAAAGCACCCATCACTCAAATATAGAGAATTAATTATATTTAGGTGATAAAAATTTCACAAATGTCATTATTATTATAAAAAGTGCCATTTGGACCCAAAACGAAGTTTGTACATTCATCCGATTAAGAAAATAGGATTTTTAACAGTTTACGCGACAACAAAATGCAATCTGAATATTGGAAATCGTGAGAAAAACGGTTACACTCCACCCTTTCCACTTCTACTGACCATTTTTATATGCCAATACACCAGGATACACCAAATGAAGTATTGCCAAGTCTCAGAAACTTTAACTTTTTCATTATTTTTGTCATAATACCCCTAATTCAACTTCAAAATCTTGTCATAAACATTGGTTTATCGTTAAGGCATAGTTTTAGACTAAAAGAAACTAATTTAATTGAATATATAGAGGAGAAATTGGAAAACTAAATCTAGACAATCGTTCAAGCGTGCCAAGGACACCTTTGAAGCTAACATATCCCCAACTGACATTGCCCTTAGCATTTCTGAACCACTGATAAAAAAACACACCACGGATCTGCAATCCTTGATATAACCGTTATACGCCTCAGCTCGGAACCCGGCGTTATGTCAAGATCCTTCAAAACCGTCCATCCTCCAACAAACTAAAAAAATAGTGCAGGGGAGCTGATAACAACTAGTTTATATGTATGTACATATAAAGTCAACTTTCTATATGAATAAGCATGCCTCTAAGCATGCCTTCAACAAAGAGTTGACCGTATAATGTAACTAATTTGTCCTAAAATTATCTTGATTGCCGTCCCGGGAAACTAAAAGTTGGGAATTTAATCTCCTAAATTAAGCATCGGGCTACTCAGCTCGTGTTAAAATAACATATCTTAAACCTATCCCGGCATCGACAAAGTATTCAATTTGGGGGAATTCGAAAATCTGCAGTCTACCACTTGGAGACAAAACTGGATTCGGGAAGTTGGTAGGAATTAAATTTTGTATACGTAATAAACGATGGCCCACTAATTCCTTTTTTTGCAGACATGCAAAGGCACTAACTCCAATGTAAATCTATAGGAATTAGTGCTTTTGCATGTCTGCAAAAAAAGGAATTGGTGCTATTGCAGGTCACACCGACGATATGACTATATGCTCAGTGTGTCATCCGGAAAAGTGGCTTTATGCTGTGCACTTTTTGGAATAGCATACAGCCATTTTTACAAACGATGGTCTGAGCGAATAGCCATTTTCCCAGATGACACTCTGAGTAAATAGCCAATTTTCCGTATTCACCGTCGATATACTGTTCTCAAAATAAATCCTTCAACAACGTTTCCAGTGCTATTTTTCCGTTGTTTGATGCCAGGTATGCATAAGTTGGATATAACGTCAGATACTCAGTCAGGCAGATTGGATTGGAGTTGCAAATACTCATATGGCAATCAATTGAGTTTTTCAGTTTTTATTTTTGCAATAACCTGGACACACTACATACATTTATGTAATCCTAAGATTTTATAAACTACGACTCTTTTTTTTACAAAGCTCGCAAAAAAGAGATTGTCGAGTTCTTCTACGATTTGCCGGCCATTGAATTTTTGCAACGTTTTACTTCACCGTACATACATATGTTTATATTTGGTATTGGGCATCTGGACAGTTTTGAGCAGCTGTGTTTAGGACGTCCAAAAACACTAATTACCGGACTTCCCGGTACTTCCAATTTTTTTTAATTTTTGCAGACTCCTATCCTATTTAGCTATGTAAATATGTGTGTACATATTTCCTTTACTCAACTGGGCCCTTGGGAACCTAATCTTTTTTTGGCGGGAGTTTTCCCCCCTCTCTCTCTATTGCATTCCTCGCAAAAAGATGAAGACAAAAAAATGTGTAAAATACATATTTCGGAATGCCCCTTTGCCTTCTCTCACAACTTTCTCTCGGACTTTCTCCAAAAGCAGCATTCCAGTTGCAGGTCCCAGGTCCCAGGTTCATGAGGGAAAATTGAGTGGCGTCATCTGATCGAAGGCATAAAAGTGGTGAGTGGTGAGCTAAGCCAGTGCCAGCTGCCACTCAAACAAAAAGACGAAGAAGAGAGAACAAAAACTATTTTCTCTTCCAAAAAAACTACTCTTGTTTTCCTTTTTCTCATTCTTTTTCTTGGTCAAAAAAACACGGAAAAGGGGGAAAAAGTTTATTATTTTGTGTATTTGCTTGCTAATTCACTTCATATGCTTCATCGAAAAGGCATTTCCATTCCTGGGAATGGTTTCAAAATGAAACGAACTTCGAGTTCTGAAAAAAACTGAGAAAAGGGAGGAGAAGTAAGAAAAGAAATGTTTTCCAGAAGACACAGCGGAAATTAGTGTTTTTCGGGAAACTGAAAGAGATGAGATAGAGAGAGCCTTCATCAAAATTGGATTTGTGGGAAATGTGGGATGAGGATGAGATAGTGCGAAGAGAGAAAAGAGAAACTTCTGAAATGTCCGAATATTTATGTAATCGAGGAAAAAGTAATTTGGGATGGTTTGTGGCACCTAAGGTAACCCATATTCACTGTTTTGTTTTGTAACTAGAGTTTGGCGCGAAATTAAACTATGAGAATTTCTCTCTCTGTTATACTATTTGTAGGGATTTATAAAATATTTTTAAATTTTTAACTAATTATGCAAATTGTTGCAGGGCTAGATTCCTCGGTAGCGAGAGATGTGCATTTTTAGAGAACTTGTTGCTGATTTCTTGTATATAAATAAATAATGTCCATAAAATCAAGTGCTGGAGACTTTAGAAATGAATACAATTTATCTGTGAATAAACTATATTTTTACTCAAACTTGAATACCTTGAAGCAACACTAGTAAAAGATTGAAGTTAGATTCTGGGGTTTGTGAATCAAAATTTTGATTGCACAGAAAAAAATAATAGCAAATCGGATAACCTCGAGGGAACTTAGGAATAGTCTCGGTGGAAATTTGTCTCTTTGGGAATTGATTGGGAACCAATTTTTAAAAGCAAATGTGCTACAATCACACTGTATTTAATCCGAAGTTACTACTCCCCTCACAATTAAAATTTAGCACGCTAAAATTTTCCGGAAATCATGAATTTGTGTCGCTCTTTCAAAACGACACAAATGTCACAAATAATGTCAAACTAGCATATATGTTTCCAATTTAAAATCGCTTTCAGTCTAAAAATCACCATAAACTAGTTTCTATGGGCTTCCAATCTAGCTTTTCAATTTCTATTTATTTGCAAATTTTCCTACAGTAAATTTTTCAATTCTTCAATTCAATTCTTCGATGATTAAAACTGTTGTCTTGGCTCTCATTTCAAGTTTCAGGTCATTTCATCCTTTTTCCCTTCGTTGGGACACACGTCTGATATACATTTCACAACCTCTTTCTGTGTCTCAATTTTCCCCTTCTCCTTTGTCTCAACTGGAACCGGAGGAAACAAGAGGAAATCAAACTTTTCTTTCTACACTTTCAACTTTCTCAACTTTCACTTGCTTTCTCTTTGATAGCTTTTTTTCTCTTTGATAGCTCCGTGGGCACATGTACATATCTGATCGGCATGGCGTAAGACATCGAAGGTTTCTTTTTTTAAGAAATTGTTCTTTTTCCTTGGATACTTCATTAGACACAATCCCAAGTGAAACAGATAGACACACAAGGGAGAAAGAGGGGAAAGAAAAAAGTTTTTCTATTTAAGTTACGGGGAAAAGTGTAATTGAATTGAATTGGACTGGAATTCCAGAAATTTTGTTGGACTGCTGAACTGCTGGTGGCTGCTGAGAGTTCCCTTACAACAGGGTCGGCATACTTTCACGGGGGAATTAATGAAGAATTAAAGACAAGCTTGTGAATAAACTGGTCAACACTGGAATACCGAAAAAAGAAAGAAAGAAATGGTGGGCAGGAAGGCTGTTGTGGGTCACGCATCACCGCCTCACGCTCCAATTAAAGTTGATCTATGGGTGAAATTACTCACCACCAACACCAACAAACTGCATGACCACGAGGAGAGGAAATGGAAGAATGAAAGAATGAAAAAGAAAAAATCCCTAACATGATTCGTGGGAATTATTGTTGCGAAATATTTTGCGAGTGTTTAGTATCTAGACAATCTAGAGAAAGTTTTTTCGAAGAATTGAAACGAAGGATTGCGGGCTAAGTTTTTCATTAAGGAGAGATGTAATTGGATGGAATTGCTTCTGATTACGACAGATATTTGTGCGTTCGGGGCAATGTGATATAGCATAGCATAAGTACTGGTATGAGCATTTCCTGGACATTTGTAATGTTACATATTTTCCAGGTAACACCCTGTCCAGTGGGTAACACGCAACTAGATTTTTTTACTTCGAAAGAGCTGTCACAGTTTCTGACCACGCCTAGAGACGTTCGCGAATGAATCCCTTTTTAGGAAACGTTGTGGCTTGTGTTGAAAACGTTTGTGACTTCAGATGATACAGGGTGGATGATATGCGTGAAAACATATATTGCTAGCATATATTGTCATTGTCAATATAGCACCACTCTGTATTATCCGGAGTCACCAACGTTTTCAACATAAGCCACAACGTTTCCTAAAAAGGGATTCATTCGCGAACGTCTCTAGGCGTGTTTCTGACCCAATTTATACCAATTAGCATGAGGTACCAGAAGGTATGGTCTCATATTTAAAAAAAGACAATCAAGCCAGGTTGGGTTCCTTCTGGAAAAGAAATTGGATTCAAGAGGTATGACGAGAATATAGGGTAAATAGAATAGCTTGTCTCACATTGCCCCTCACGAGTTTTGCAAATTAGCCAATGTGTGCATGTCGATTCCATTGGGATTTGGACGACCATAATTTTGGATGGTGATTTTTCGTGTTTTTAATACTGGTCAGATACCATAGCAAACCAAGTCGCATTACGAGTTGAGCAAAACAGAATGAGGAATTTCGGTTGAAAATTTCTCTAGAAACTGAAAAAAAATTCCAATAATTACATTTCGATTTCAAAGCTAGGTATCGTTCAAAACCCAAGACTTTTCGCAGAATCCAATAAAATCTCCCGAAACATACAGTCAAATCAGAAATAATATTTTCTTAGATATCTTTACTTTAAGTGGAACTACTGGAAAATTGGGCAGCTCAAAAAAACCTTGACCTGGCATCGAACTCAGGAATACTCGGATAGGCCCCAAGCGTGGTGCCTGTACACTAACAAACCATTTTGAGCAGTTATAACGAGATGTTATAACTTTACAGTTTAATCATGATTCCAAGAGCTTGCACTTGTCATTTATGCCTTGCTCCTGGAATACATGTAGACTCTCATCCCAATGTAACAATATTAGATTAAATAAAGAGTATCACGCTCAAATAAAACCTTGTTATAATACTTTAGGTAAACTGGACTTTTCAAACAGCCCACTTCACATTGTCCAGAAATCTTTGAATCTTTTTTTCATTCATTGAAAATTGCATTAAAAAAACTTTTACCCGGACATCAGACTTCAGTTTAGACATCAGAAGGAAACACTACGTCACACTTTTTCTCCCAAGAAAAAGTTTTTTATATATTTGCCCACACAATGAAAAAGCTTTATTCCCAATCCCAATGAAAAGTAAAACTTTTTCCTTGCCTTTTCCCTTTAAATGTTACATTTTTTTCGCAAGTTGCAACTGATCTTTATCTTCTCTTTTCCAGACTGGCTGTCTAACATTTAACGTACAACTGACGACTGACTGACGCGAACCAGTTTTTTCCTTTTTGAAAATAACAATCCTCTTTTTGTTTCCTTTCTTGAGTGACTCTTACCCAATATGTGTAGGTAAAAACACAAGAGTAGTAGTTTTTTTTCATTCTTTCTTTTTTTCAAATTTAAACGGTGAAAATGGATTTGTTTGTGTGTTACATAAATTCAAGTTTGCGATGCAAGTGAAAGCTTAAGTGAAAAGAAATCGTGATGGGGTGTTGACCAAACTTTGGTTTTTTCCAGTGGATGGGAACAAAGTTTCCCCGGCAAAAAGCTAACAAATGACCAAAACTGCCTAAGCACGTATAACATCTATTGTCTTACAATGCCCCCGACCATTGGATTTTCCCTAGCTTTGCGTTATGCAAATGATGTTAGAGTTTTTCAGCTTTGGCCATTTTGTTAACTCCGGAATTGGTACATTCCGGATAAAGTTTTACCCGAAGAATGGTTAAAAAAACATTTACCTGTGAAAAAGAGCTTTCGCTAAAATGCATTGCATGATTTGTCTCTTTTTGCCCCAGACATCGCAAATTTTGTTGTTCATCGTATTTGGCATTGGCGTTTTTGCCAGTATTTATGTAGATGGCCTATTTTGTTCCCACTTAAAGGGGTTTTAACCGAATTTTCCGTTTTTAGTTTTTCCCTGATTCCAATTCTACAACTGAAAAACAGATTCAACAAATTCCCATTTTTCTGTTTTATTTCTAGTCGAAATCGCTTTTAAGCGAAAGTACCTAATGCACTTTCTCTTTTGCGGGGTGTATTCATAAATGACGTAACTTTATTTCCTTATATTTATATGATTGCAAAAGAATGCAATATAAAAACCCTTCAAGGAAGCCAAACTCTTATTACCCATTTCGCCGTTGTTTTTCTAGCACACCGATTATTAGATGACACAATAAATGAACGGTCCCTTAATAAACAAAAAAATCCTCCTTTTTATCTGTGTTTATTCCTCCCCGTGCTATTTACATATGTAAGTCATTCGATTGTGTGGAAAGTGGAGAGGGAGGGGAAAAATAAGTGAAAGCACTTAGGAAAATGAAGGTACATCAACAGCTTTCACCGTGTGCTTTCATACATTCCATGTAATCCCATGAAAAGACGGGAAAAAGTTTTATCTTTTTTTTCTGCCAACAAAAAAGTTGTGTCTTTTGATAATGCCAATCCCTCGTGTAAACAGAGAAGTTCCTTTTTTTAAAAGTTCGAACATTTAAGCGACTTATGTACAACTTAACGAGAAGAACTCAGCTTGCTTTTGGCTTGGCGAGGACGAGGTGAAACCGGTGAAAGTTGGTGCGTCCGTGAAGGTAAAAAAAGGTGGTGGGCTGTTTATAAAATAGTAAGTTGGAGTAGTGGCGCCAACTGGCAATAAATTCCAAAATAATTTTATGATGGAGCTGTAGATTAATATTTAGTCGGAAAACTATATTCAGAAGCTAGAAAATTATTCGGATGGCTGGATTTAAAATACTAATAAAATTCGACTAGCACAATCCTTAGTAGGAGTGCAGTCCCAGGAAAACTAAAATTGGTAAATACAGCTGAAGCCTAACATAGATTCCCTTCAGGACGTCAAAAACCTAAATAGCTGCACATAAAACTCCGAGACTTTTATGCCATTTTATGAACAGTACAGGTGTAAGCTATGTAAAAAATTCGAAAACTCGATGGCTGGGGCATTATGAGATAGGGATATGTAAGAAACACATTCAGCCGACGTTGTCGACAGTTTCGGATATTTTGGACGTTTCCGTGGGAAGAAGGTTTTCCCCGCCCCGTTAGGAAATACTCGGAAACTAATTTACGATTTAAAAAAAATTAATTCGTTGTCGACAGTTTCGGATATTTTGGACGTTTCCGTGGGAAGAAGGTTTTCCCCGCCCCGTTAGGAAATACTCGGAAACTAATTTACGATTTAAAAAAATTAATGCTACGAACCTTTCCAAAACTTCATTTTCAAAACTCAAATCAAAACTGGATAAATTTTCCTGGATAAATTTAAATATTATAAATATTTGTTTTATGCAACATTTATTTTCATTTGATATTTGCTATGCGTATTTCTAGTTTCAGACTGTTTCTTGCATTTTGGAGAATTTTTCCCAAAACAATGTTTTTTTCTCACAAACTGTGGGAAATATTGTTGGCTGAAATCAACGTGGCTCTGTCACAGAATTGACATTTCAGTTTAATCTAACATCGTACCTAAAGTATATAAATTTGGTTTTTATGACTAACAATGGAAATGGAATGCGACTCAGTTTTGTTTGAAGCAGCTGACACCCGAAAGGGATAAACCATTAGTAAATTCGGAATTTCTGAACATGCAGATTACGCCGAGATACGGAATTTGGATGACGTGTTGTGTAAATGCTACTGTCGTGATGCACTTAATTAAGTGATTTATATTGTGTATTGAATATTAACACGTATTGCCTGATGCTGCAATTTTCCCAGCTACTGGCTAACCCTAATGATAAGGGGAAAACGTTTTTGCCGGGAAAAATGCCAAAATTCTGGTAAATGTCAGCAAATTGCACGACATTATTTGTTGCACAATACCCCTAGCCATTGAGTTTTTCCTCCTTCTACTTTATGTGTAATAAGGCATTGGAGTTTTGAACATTTTTTTGCCGGCTGGGTCGAGGGCGTCCAAAATCGGTGTCCACAGATATTTGGAAAATTTAAAATTCTCCCCGATTCCAGCAATAGTAATGTTGTAGGTACAGAAGTATTTAGCCAGTGGAAGAATTGAAGTCAGGTGAATACCATCTTGGCTATAGCGAAATCAATCTGTCCAAAACTGTTCGTAACCCCGGTGCCGTATGTAGAGGTCGGGAAAACAAAACTTTGCAAACAAATTTTTACCACAGCTCATTTCTGTCCAAATCTAAATTAGATTGGTACTTTTCACATTTTTTGTTTGAGTTTCTCATCCAGTATCCTAAACAACTGTGCGATCACTCAATTTTTGACATACCTATTTACAATGTGAAATCCGTGATTCCACATGCTTCCATGAATTGTTGTTGAGCTTTGTTTTCAGAAGCTGAACTTCAACGATTTGGTTTTTGTAGCATTTTTGGCGTAAAATCCTACTTCGGAGTTTGACAATCCCTGCATGGATTAACAAAATACAGTCAAATTTATTAAATGTACAACACTTGGATTTGGGTTTCCTCAATATTTGAACTTAACTAGTTTAGATCAACATATATTTGTATCTTTAGTATTTTTGTAATTTTTTTTCTGGTTGTATGACCTGGTTTGTATTATAAGACCTAGGTACTGCCGCCTGACTAGATTTTAACTCATTGTGTAATGGGGAACGTGTTGTACAAGGAAAACAGCATGAGTTTTGTTGATGTTATTAACACCTATAAAGAAACTATCAGCTAATTTCCTTACGTACGATTGCATTCTTAGCGATATTTATGTGAACTATCCTTTGTGCACTGAGAAAAGCCTAGTATTTTTGGTAACGTCCAACGTTTCCATCGATCCCGTTTCATTGTATTTAAATAATTTCCCCCTGAACAAATGAGCAGTATGTCAATGATACAATACTTTTTATTGACAGCCATAGTGTGAAACGCTATATAAGAAGGGAAATGGGAAGGGTTAGGTCTTCTGTTTGTTATATCCAGGCAAGAATAATTTGTTTCGTAAGCTATATACACAGTATATAAAGAATTTTTCAAAAATTATGGCAGAGGGCAATACGAGACAAATACTGCAATGCATTCAGCTGACGTTTTGAGCAGCTTTGGACCCTTTCTCGGGAAACTCGCTTTCTCCCTTTTCACTGGAAAATGGGCAGTGGCTGAAAACAATATCCACCACTGGGAGAAAGGCAAAGGTTGAGCCCTTGAAAAGCTGGGGTTAAATTAGTCAATACAAAAATCCGGTTTTCAATTCATGGCTGGGGTATTATGAAACAATTAAGGAACGTACATACATCGCTAAATCGTTTCGCTGCCCAAGTTTTTGACACTTTGACCTCTTCCTGTGAAAACTTTAATATAGTCGGTGTTTTCAATCACTTGAGAGCCCGAGTCACAGTGTGTTCCAAACCCTAAAAAAGGACATTGCTGTTTTTTAATTTTTAAATGTAGAAAATGATATTAGAAACATAATGTCGAAAACCCCATGTCAAAATTCGAAAGGGTTCAGGAGATATGATTTTTTAAAGTTGATGGCGCCAAAATTTTCAATTCAATTTAAAATCTACTTTTTAAGACAAATTTAGGTATATGAATACGCCATATAATTAAGATGATAATAAGGTATTTTTAAAACATTTTTTAAAAAA
>JAHZMY010002867.1:0-24953 GCA_027743915.1 Seira sanloemensis | reverse complement strand
ATAACTTCATAAGCGATTTATGAACGACTTAAATGATGCTACAAGTGATTTATACGGTCGTAAAGAACGATATTATTATGCGAATCAAAAGCTACGGAAGCGGAAAGAGATACTGAGATGTGTGAACGGCTTTCTCCTATTTTTGTTTACTCGAGTTTTTGCACAAGAAGTTGAAGTCGTTAAATTAGATAAAAGTAGTGAACACTTGTAAATACTCTATAATATTAGTGGCGTAAGCTGCAGAGTAAGTAGATATTAAAAGTATGTATATGAGAACGGGTCTTATTGCAATTTTATGGATTCAGTGCAGGTAGATTTTTTGGGGCTTGGCTCATGATAATGAGATCTAGCTTTTGAACCTTTACTTGCTCCTGCCAACACCACTTGCAGGCACTTGACACATGTGCCAAGATATATTATCGAAGTCTGTTCAACTTGTCACTTCTCTTTAACTTGTATTTACTTTGGTAAAAGTAGTGTGATGAAAGGATTTAAAAAAACTCTTGCTATTTTTAGTCGTAAGCGGAAGATAATTTGGCGTGGAGACATTGCTTAAATTGCAATGAGGGTATGCTTGTACCGGAACTTTCCAGACTTGATTTTTATAAAGTATTCATTAAAAAGGCATCAGAAACGCTTATATGCTTTCTACATGAAGGCAAAAACATTTTCTGCCATACTTTTTTGTTAGAAGTTGTGCAAAAAGAAAATGGCTAGTGTGTGTGTGTATCAAGAAGCAGAGCTCATCGTCATAAATTACTTGGATTAATTTCACGGAGTTGCTTTTTCCCCTTTCCCAGTCTTTCTCTCGCTTAACTTTAAATTAGGGTGTTTCCTGGCTGCTACAATTCCTTCACTTGCATTTGATACCAACAGAGTGGATCAGTTTTTCCAGTGAAAGTTTGTGCAAACTGCTTATGACATTCTCACAGCAAAGCATTCACATATTTTCCAAAGATGGAGAAAGTTAAAGTTTTGCTGGTGCAAAAGGAAAACATTTCCAAGAGGAAAGGGGATACGTGGTATGTCTCCCCTAACTTCTTTTGGATAGGGCGACACTTTAGGTTACGCTGTAGAGTTGCTCTAAAACACTATCCCGGGTACATAAAGGAAACTTTCTTTTCTTGCGAGAAAGTTTCGCCTTAACTAAATCTGTGTAAGCGCAGATGCTTGAAGAGATAATTGAGACGGGCTTTTACCCATCTAATGCATGCGATATTGGGGAATGGGAGCCTCTTTAAAAGCTCAGCAGGCCACTTCACTTGCTCTGCTTCTCTCAATTGGACTCCAAGGGGACCTTTTCTAATTAAACGGAACTTCCTTAAAACACAGATAGTGTTATGGAGTTATGTAGGCCCGCATTTTTAAAACAAGTCCTTCCTTTAATTTTAAACTACCTCTCTGGCTTACATTTCAGTAACAATGATTTTTCTCTTTGGCTTAAAAATTTTGTGTGTACATAGTACTCCCCAATTCCGCAAAGTTATATGTACATAACTCAAAAATTCAAATAAGATATGAAAGGGATGCATACTATTTTGTAAGGTAACGTGCTTTTTGCTAATTGCAACTGCCAACGCAGAACAAGCTGACATTAATGATTCACTTGATTTTTAATGTGGCTGCGCCAAAGACTACATATGTGTATTACTAGAAATGCACCACGAGTGCCTTTCCTACTTTCTTCCTTGATGTCATTTTCTGTTTTATGAAACCTTAAAAAGTGTGTTTGTCATGATTTATACCGCTTGTTTTACAACATTTACCCAAGCGATACAATACACGGTATACGCGCCTGCGCTACTCCCAAAATACTCATTTCCGCTAATGAAAAAACTCTTTTGAATTTTATTTCGGGAAGGGATGGTAAAGCTAGAGCAGAGATGCTCATTCCACACACTCCTCACTCACACTCCAATACCTGCTTGCCTTCCAGTCACCTCCGAACATCCACAGAAGAACGCCTACACAGTTTACACTTTGCTCAGCAGTTAGCCACATTTGTTTATTTAAATATGTTTACTATTATAACGCAAAGCATTTACTAATAACAGTCTTGCAATCTGTATTTGTATAGCCCTTTTTTCTCCGTCCCAACCTCTCAACGGAGTAAATGTGAACATCTCTGTTTTTATATAAGCATTGTGCAGTAAAATGCAAAGTGTAAAATATCATTATTCTGTTGGAAGGCTTTCATTCCACCCTTCCGCAATCACACTGCGGTGGTGATGGGCACAGCAAAAGAATTTAAAGAACATATATGCATCGTACGGAAAAGTGTAACAACAACGTTACCTGCTCATCGGAATATATGCATTCGCTTAACACGCATTCCCAAAAGTGCCACAAAAGCAAGCCGGAGATTTGCAGAGAGACGTATTGTGGAGTGGTGCGAATTTCAATTCTGGAAACGATGTGCGCCCTTTCTCTATTACGTGAGGATGCCCATGGGCAAAACCTTCCTTTTTATTGCGGTGTACCCAGCAGCGTTACCTTTGAACCTTTTTACGGCTGCTGCTGCTCCTGCTCCTGCTTTCAAATATCAATCTGATCGACTTTAGAACTCAATCTTAATGTATGTACGTAGAAAAGATTTGTATAAAATAAATTATAAAAGAGCATGATAAAAAGACGGCAGCTTTCATAGCATTAACGCAGAGAAAGTTTTTTGCGTACCTTCTCTGAGCGTTATAAATGGTGCTCACAATCTGCCCCAGATCTAAAGTAAGATATTGATGTAGTTAAGATTCAGAGCGTGAAAATTCCCTATGACAGTATGACAATTCTTTTCCTTCTATCTCTTTCTCGTCACCGTCCCAACTTCTGTTAGGCAAAGTAGCTTCCTCCTTGTTTGTGTTTATTGATTGTGTGAGAGTGATACACTTGGAGCAGTATTCCTAAGAACAAGAATGGAGGTAAGATGTATTTCTTAAACCGTTTTGGAAGGGGAAAGAGACTTTCACTTTTAATGGGAAGTTTACTCCTCCCAAACACTAACAAATAAATCACATGTTTCCACTTTCTTTAACTTAATGCTTCCTTTCGCAGAAAAAATGAGAAACTTTTCTCTACAATTTCTTCAGAGTAGATTATTAGTACAAAAAGTGGAGAGGTTTTTTCCTCTTTTTTACCATGTGGCTGTCGTGGTGGAAGAAGGGAAAATCAACTTTGTTTTTATCAGACCATCATCATGCTCCTTCCTCGAGTTTTTCGCTCACCTGTCTCACCAGCTAAAAGACTTGTTTGCCTAACAAAAAAGAGAAACTTTTTTGTTTGATCTCCTCTTTGCTCTTTAAGCACTTATCGTGGCAACAGAACAAAGTTTGTAGAAAGGATTCAGCATGCTCTATTGGAATTGAAAGGTAGGCTAACTACTACAGAAGCACTACTAGGAAAAGGGATAATTTTTAAAGCAGATTTTTGAAAACCAACGAAAACATGTTGAAAAATATTTTACCGAGATATTTTTTGTTTCAACAAAACTAGCCTTTTTTATATTTTTTGTCAAACGTAATCAGATTCAAATTTTCTCTAGATTCTGGTAAAATGGCGAACGTTGAAGAAGAATTGGTCTTTTTTTGCTTAAGACACATTTCTTGGTAAAAAATGGCGTACGACGGACGCAATATGGCAGGTGGAATGCATTGTACCATTTGTATACTGAGAAAATATTACGCATAGATTTATTCAACATTTTGGATGAAAAGTTATCGCTATAGAAAGCATCTGGCGTCTGCTTTTTTTCATTTTTTATTTCTCGGGTTCACGTCTACTAATTATTTTTTAAATGTAGTACTTGGTTTTTAAGCGGTAGCCAATATTCAGTCCTCACGTCGTTACCTTGGAAAATTGTTCAAAACTACCAAATACATATACAAATAAAATTAACTAAAAAACTTTGTTTTTGAGTTAGATATCCTCCTGGATTTTTTGCAGCATAAATAGGAAATAAATATTAAATGGAGCATTTGAAAAGCCTTTTTTTACATTGCAAATTGGTAAAACTGTATTTATGTATAGATGTAAGTGTATATCCTTGCAATTCAAAAGAGAAATTCAAATGTGAAATGTGAAGAAAGGCAAAATACGTGTCTAGGGGTTTTCCCCGACTCGTCTCAGGCCCTCAAGTAGTAGCACGGAGCCTCTCACACAAGCGCAAATGAAAAGCTATACCACTTTCACTCCGCTAGGGAGAAAGTCACTCACATTAATGGGCTACACAGAAGTAGCAGACAATTCATGCATTACAAACTGCTGCTGTGCTTTCTCCATTCTGGACTAATCATCATAATTTTTTGAGTAGCTTTCTCTGTCTCACTTTAAATGGGATTTCTGGATTACACGCTGAAGAAGAAAGGAAAGAGCATTAGAACCATTATCATTACGAGTGAATAAGTTATAGACGTTGCAAGTCAAACTTTCTATGATTTCAGAGGCCATCAGGCGAGAATTCCGTTTTTAGTAGAGATGTACATAAATATAATATTTTAATGGATGGCCTACGGGGAGAGACAAAGGAAAACCAGAGCAGAGCCGTGCACATTTTATTCTGTGTCAATCCAGCCTTCGCAATTATTTGACTTTTGCGTCGTTACTGCAGCAGCAGCAGCGCATCATTGCTTTTCGCGTTCCAATGAAACTGTCTGCAATAAAATTTGTGATTTCGTGGAACACCAAACGTGTAAGCAGTCGAGAGTGTAAATAACAATCAAAATATGGTCGGCATCACAAATTGCCTTTCCAAAATCATTAAAAGTTTCCGTATCATATCAAATTGCTGATTTCAACGACCGCCTTGCCCGCAATCCCAAAATCATTTTCCGGTCTTTCAAAAACTAGACTGCAAAATGCTGTAGTGTCATCTGCAATGTTGAATAAAAAGAAACTTTTGCTGTGTTTACGTTGATAATCTAGAAGGAAAGTTACGACATTCTGTTAACTTATCTGAAATGAAAGAACAATTAAGTTTTTCTAGATACATGACGAATTTAAGAAAGAATTAAAAATTCACGGGAGACGTAGTGTTAAATTATTAGTCAGAATTACGACGTGACCAAAACAATTCTAGCTAGGTGGTCTGGTCCCGACTATATAGGCGTGAGGAAATCTCTACTCTCTCTCTTGTCAGTATGGGAGCAGAAGAGTCGAGCGTAGGAGAAACTCATTTACGTTTGAAAATACGGCTGTCGTCTTCTGCAAATCCTAATCACTCGTCCACTCGTTTTGGAAGACTTTAGCTCCCCCATTAGGAACAACTCATTAACTGTAATAGTTTTGGGAAATGTGATACAAAGCAAAGCGGAATGTTTTTTGAAATAGTTTTCCTGATTACGCCTTTTTTTTAGTCAAGACGGAAGAGGGTCCGTCGGAAGCTTTAATTTATCCTAGTTCAGGACTCAACGCCCAACATTTTTTTCCTTTTGTTCTTTTGCATTTCCGAAACCTAATCACTAATCACACCATTCTAGATTTTTAAATTCCCCTTCAAATCCCAACTTTTGGTCTACATTTTTTGTTTGACATCAAAGGAGATTTGTAATCATGCACCAAAAAAGGAATGGTGTGTTTCCTCTAATGCAATTTTTCAGAAGGTTTTTTACCATTACACTTTTACTTTTAATGCTTTTACAACTTTCCAGGAGCAATAATAATTGTAATAAAATCAAGGTTTTTCTGACTGAAGTAGGTGTATGGAGAAGGACAGGAGTGAGAATACACGGGAAAGAGAGTTTCATAAAAGCTGTCGCTCGCAGTAAGCGCTTTTTGAGAGTTTGTATGTCATTCTCGTGTGAGCTATGAGGTTTCACCAGCAGAAAGGCCTATAACGAATGGAGTGGAGCAAGGCCACATCTTCTTTTTTTACATTGTGTCCTTATGCTAATGTTATGGTGACCTCAAAAAATTACTAGAGCTTCCCCTTCCACCGCCAGCAATAAATTCCATTTGAACTAAAAGGCATCATCATAAGCAATAGCCAATCTTCATAAAATCATGAGTCTGGAAGAGGACAAGAGCACATGCACACATTTTACTGTGTCCCATTGACTTCGACTTCAGTCGTATAATTTTTGGCTGTGGTGGGGAAAGAGCTTGACCAAGAGGGAATGCTGCTGCTGTAGTTACACTAGACAGAGTTGAGAAGTCGAATTTCACATAATAAAAATTAGTTGTTAATCCGACTTCAAAATAAATAAATTTTCTTCATACTGGCCATCATGCCTTTTCATGTGGCTCACCGGAGATCACGAACCATTGCGGTTTTTCTGAGAAAACCTAAAACTAGAACCATAAAAACTGGGAGTAAATAATGCTGCGGCATATAAAAAGTGAGTTGTAAGAAGATGTGAGCAGTAAGCGGGGACATGGAGAATGTTTGATGATTTTCAGCAGCCAAAGCTAACTTCTCTAACTTCTGTAACTTTCTCCCCTTGCGTTCTTCTAATGAGATGAGTGTCGTAAAAAAGTCTCAAAAAACCATTTTTCCCTTTCCAGCAAAGGAAAAGCAACTTTTTTGTGTTGCTCGATATACTCGTATCTGCATTCCTCTTCTCTTATCATTTTTGGCAGGAAAGGGGAACACCATGAATATGGATGCTTTCTTTCCTTCTCAATTTTCCCTCTCAAAAACATTCTCATTTTCACTTTTGACATGGGGAAAGCCAAAAGAAAAATGAGAGTTACAGGAAAAATCCTGTGGATCCAGCTATGCTTGAGCAGCACTCACTCTCCGTTTTCACCTCACTTTTATTTACCAACTGAGATTTAAGCTTCTCTTATTATCTTTCCTCGGCTTTCTCTTCTAATCTCCATATCCACTTCAGAGAAAGTGTAAGGTAATGTTCATGTAAAGTTCGTTTTCTCTGAAGTCATAAAGCGCCACGGAAATGGACATCTCGTACATCCGTGAGAGCCTTGCTCCGAGAAAAACAGCCTTGTTTGGGTAAACTTTTATTCTTCCAAAAGGACCACTTTCGTCATCTATCCTCCTCCATAATATACCATACTATATGCTATACCTGTGTTGGTGCAACTTTTATTTCTCAGAAAAATAAAGCAATTTGTTATATCAATCTTGAAAGATTTTTTTTTCAATTTCCACAGAAGCAAGTGATTCGATTGAGTCAAGATTCTACGAAGCATATATGACATGGGAATGGGTAGCGGGAAAACATTTGAGAGGTTGAGTTCTTCGTTTTTTAAAAAAAACAGAGAAGTTCGGAAGGGAAAATGAAACTTCTGTGAAATCACAACATGGATAAACGCACGTCGGAGTAAACAAAATGCTATACAGAGGCGTATCGCTGTTAATTACGCGGATATATGTTGTAATCAAGGTATACTACTAGGACAGATGATGAAAGTTGCCTATGCCATGGCCATAACGTTTGTGTAATGCTAGCTCAAGGCAATTACTATTTTCGGAGGAGCCGTGTGCTCCTTTTTCTCCTTCGTTGTTTCCTCCTCGCCGAGAAAAGTTATTGGAGAAATTAAACTCCAGACACTGCTTGCTACTGCAGCCAACATCCTTTCCGGAGACAAGCTACAACACAATCTGTTTCTCCTTTTCTGCCACACACACACAAAGTTGTTTCTGGCAAAGTGTTTGGAGAGCAAGTCATATCACCTCTTTTATGTATCGCATGGAGAGATGAAGCTTAACTAAAAGCGCAACCATCAGAGAAGGAAAAGCTTCGCTGGAAAAAGTCGCTACTCAAGCAAATGTGTCATCATGCATGATGAATGAATGTGTCCCTCATGCATTCCCTCGTTGCTTTCTCTCTGCCACTTTCTCTCCGGAATAAAAGGGGAAAAGGAGGTGCATCTTTTTTCCTACATAGCTTCCACTTGTACACAAAAAAAAGATGACACTAAATTCAAAAAAGCTCTCTTTCGCTTTCATTCTCTCCTGAATATATATACCTGTGACGCCGTGAGGACTGGGATGTGGATGAAAATATTCGTACAAAGGGGGCACTCACGTACAATAAGTCACAGTCACACTGGCTGTCTAGAGATCATCAAGATGATCCATATTCGTACCCCTTCAGACAAAAGTTTTCTGTAACAGTTTCTCCTTACCTTCTTCCCTTTTAGGCGTATATATACAACTTTTGCTATTGAGTAAGTCAACAGACCATTTTATTATATGTCTTCTGGCCAGTTTCCATTGGCAAAATGTAAAGTTGACTAAAACTCATCGTTGGTCGTACATATATGACAAGTACGAATTAGTGTGAAACCATACCGCGAAAATTTTGGTGGAAACTTTCACTCGTGTAACAGCCGTCTTGAGGAAAAGTTTTTAAAAAATAATGTAAGACAAAACATGTGACAGTCATTGTCAGTCAAAAATTTTGTTTCCTTCTGTTTTCCCAGTTTACTTATGTTACACGTTCCGCTCTTTCCGTGAAAAATTTCTTTGCTCTTTTCCTCTAACATCATTAGTTTTGCTTGTAACACCCGGTGTCTCTGTAAAGATGACAATGGGGACAAGCAAAAGGAATGAGTTACTATTGGAGAAAAAGTGTCTTACATGTGGGGGTCGTACAGGTGACATAAAGATAATTTACTATTTTTCACGGGGATCGTTTAGCTGTATTACGTATGTAACTACACTCCGCATTATTGAAAATATTTCAGATTATAAAAGGGGATTAAAAATTTAATCCGCTTACATTCCATTAAACTTTTAATACATGGTTACAACAACAACAACATTCCAAATTACAACCTATTTGGAATACTACAAAACCGGAAATAGATACAGTCCCGTGTAGTAGCGACAAATCAAGCATAGAGACAGGTAAAAAATTAAATCTGTTTAAAGCACACACAGTAAAGTACATAAATATTTACGTTTTAAATCAAAGTTGCGCTCGGCACTTTTCAGGTAGAGGGGTCTAGAAATCTGGAGAAAATGCATGCATCTCATTTCCTATTCCAGATTTTTTTTCACGAAGAAGTTGAAATTCGATACGAAACGACTAGTATGCCCTACTATCCGCAGGCATGTATCGAGTAATAAATCCTATTAGTTGTTTCCTGCCTCCGGAATAAGTTTATTCGGTTCGTTATTGTTTGGTAGGGAAGACAGCGCAACGAATATCGTTCCCCCATGAATACTCTCATTTCCCGAATTGAGCTCTTCTCTCCTCAGCTTACTTTGCAAGGATATGTTTGGCAATAAAAAATCTGAGAATATAATAGAGAAAAAAGGAATAAGCTGTAGAGAATGGATTGTGTCAGAGATTTTTCCTCTCTCTCTCTCTCTGTTATTTTTCCCTTGATGGCCTTGTGGTGCTTCTTGTAATGAAAATGTAGGAGCGTATCCGGCTTTCTCAAATAGACAAACTTTGTGTATTGAAAAATGTTGAACGCATTAAAAGTGAAGAGGTAGCAGCAGCACACGCAGGTGGAGAGAAAGTGACGCAGTCCTCTCGGCGATACAATGGCGTACAGAGCTTGAAAGCTATATTTTCATACATTATCTAGTTAATCCCGCACTTTATTTGAAATCATGCATGCTATTTACTCTGATAATAGGTGTGATGCGGTTTTGGAAGACGTGCTAAAAAAAAGCCAACTCCAACAACATTACCATGCTTCTTCAAGTCATAAAGTTTATATGTACGACGTCACCGAAATGATGAAGCACACGCGATGAAAAATAATGTGATGAGGCGATTTTGGCGAAGGAGAGAGAGAGCTTTTCCTTCACAACTGCTTTCTCCGGTGGATTATTCCGTTTTACGGGCTCCATCCTGAAATAGGTGTAATGAGAGGGGAAAAGCGCTTCCACACAAAGCGAAAAAAATGATAGGCGCCATCGAGTCTAGCTGGACAAAGTAGGTGTGAAACCATGTTGACGTTAGACACGGCGCAACCCGAAAAAAAGCTTTGTGCGGGTTTCATTTCATCTGAAACGTGATGTATGAGGGATTTGATGGATAACCGTAAATTGGTTGCTGCTATAAAAGGTATCAAAATGTTTGTCGCCATCAAATAGATTTAAGACGGGGGTTGAAAACCTAGCAGAATTGAATAGATCATCGTCGATATGCATGCGAGTCTTGAAAAATGTATGTAAACTTTCTCTGAAAGACAAGCAAAAAAATTGCTTCAGAGAGTTTGTTTTCTTCTCTGAAGTTGTATGCATTACAATATGGTTTGTTTGTTTACTTGCCTACATACTATAAATTTATACATCTATAAGTCAAGTAGTATGGGGTTCAATTAATGAAAGGTGGTGCGGAGTGAAAGTAGACCATATGTTTTACTTATGGAAGTTTCCTGTAGCTTCCGAAGGAGAAGGACTGTGTGTAGTCAGAGCAGACAAACAAGCGAGTGGAAAAACAATTGTGTGTGGATAGGACTGGCAAAAAGAGATAATTAGTCTGAGTATAAGGAAAACAAACAAAAAAGGACAAATGGGCTGGTTAATCCTTACAGAAAAAAAACTACTTGAGATGTTGGCGAAGAAAAAAAGTGGAAGGAAGGAGGAAAACGTTAAAAATGAGTTGAGGTGTAGGTGTTAAGGACGGTTTGACTACAGCGAAAGGAGAAGAGGGATTAACCTGAGGAAGAAGGAAAGGGTGCTTGAGTCCCGTCTTCAGAAATTTTGCTGCTTGCACCGAGTCAATTGTTAGACTTCTGTCCCATTATTAAACATCCCTCCATTAAACAGATCCGTGTTGTAAACGTTATTTAAACGATGCAACGTAAGTCATTTCATTTTTAAAGGTTCATGTTCTTCGCCGAGGCGGCTGTAAATTCGGTTCACTAAATCACGTCTTCGAGTCAGTCCAAGAGAGAGAGAGATAGAACAACGCTGGTGTACGAGTCACGAGAAGAATGAGGCAAAGGAGTGAAGGAAAAGGGAAAATAAACGGGATTTCTAGAGATAAGAGACGTCTCTGTTATTTACTTGAAAAAAAGGGGAAATTAGTATTGAGCGGACACCAAGTTCGGTTATCTTGAGAGGCAAAGAAGTGGATGGCGGTAGTAGTTCATGAGCGAGACGCACTCATTAATTTTCACCACTCCTTCAGACGAAAAAGGAAACATTGCTCTACCAAAGAAAGTACGAGGAGAGGGCATGACCAGAATAGAAAAAGAGTTTTATCCAAAGGAGCCCTACAAATCCATTGAAAAAGCCTGCTTCTCCTGATTTTTCACATTTAACAATTAAAAAGGGCAAGAGTAAAATATGTCTGTTAGTAGACTTTTTGGCGTACAAGTGTAAATAAAAGCAAGAGAGAAGTAAAAGGTAGTGGTAGTAGTCCCATAAAGTTTATTGCTTGCTGGCCAGCCCGTCCATCCAATATTGCATTTTCTCTAAATTTTACGCCTTTCGGCTGGAACGGAGGAAATTTGATTCAATTTTTTCCGGTTCTTGCTGGAATCCCATTCATAATACTGAGCAATGTACGGCGGAGCAAGAGAAAGATGCAGAGACGAAGGAGGATAGGCAAGTGATCCTACCGAAAAGGAGGAATTTCTCAGTGTGTTTCTAGGTTGGGAGCAGGATGCCCTTGCATATATGCTATATAGCCGCTTAAAGCATCTTACAAGACAAAATCAATTCAATCCTCGAGATCTGATCAGGAGGGAAATCGAGTTTTGAAAGAAGACTGCCAAAATTTGTGACAAAGGCCAGCAGACACAATCATGTACAAATTTGACGATGTACATACAACACAATTCATGTGTGCAACCACATCCTTCTAGTTTCCAAAAAAACACTCACTTGCACACGAGCCAATCCAGTGCCTAATTGAAACGGGTGCACTTTCACTGACGTCCTGTCATCCCGAGGACGACGTACCCAAGAATAGTTAATGAAACAGTACTTGTCATTATGATGCGCAGCTGAGCGCCGCTTGAGAGTTAATCAAAATGACATTTTTTGTGTGTGTTTGTTGGAATGGTCCCACTTAAAAGCAGATTAATGCAGAACAAGGTTGTTGTGAGATGAGGCGACAATGCAGTTCTGCCTTCTCTCTCAATCTTCCGGTGAGCACTAGAGTATTTCTCACTACTGATTGAGTGATTGAATTAAGTGGTAAATGTTGTGTGCTTCGGCTGCTCTACCCTCCTCTCACTCGGATCTGCAGGCTCGTCAACCTCGATTATATTTTGGTATTTTGTTTCTTCACTAGCTTGGGGAAATATAAAAAGGAATTATGATGATGCACTCACAATTGACGTGTACGTCTTTGTGTGGTGAGCTACACAACTTTTCTGGCTGACTTGAACCAGGGAAAATCAGAGAGATAAAAAGAGTGAGATTCGCGGAGGAAAAGTAGGAGCTAAAAGACAGAAAAGCTTAAGAGAAAGAGAGAAGAAGGAAAAGTGAAAGAGAGGGAAGGAGCGAGAGCTTGGTCGGATGGCTGGTGATCATGTCGAACCTTTCGCCGTTCACAGGATACAAGCAATGCATGAAAAAGATCCGAGGAGTTTGCATGTGGGCTAAGCACTATTGCCCATGGTAAATGGAAGCGCTATCTCTTTCCTCAGCCTACACAAACATTATTCCATATACTTTCTTTCACGTTCCTGAAGAAAGGGAAAAGGGGGTGAGGTACGAGACAGAAAGTAGAGAAAGTAGAGTACCACTTTCTCCGTACAATCAAGATAGATACATGAGCTCGTACCATCGCATCGAGAATATATATTTGGGCCTTCTGCGAGATGCTGGGTGAAAGCAAAATGTATCTATCCATCCACCCATTAAGTACATCTATCCGGATAAGCACCAGAAAGAAAAAGCTTTGTCTCGGCTGAAGAAAGCTACCCTTTTCGGTGAGTTCCGTGAGTTCAGAATTGTGTATGGGAATCGATCTACTGCAAGGCCCAGGCTCCTCCCAGACGGTACACAGCTCAGCCCTATTGGGAAATGCTTCACATGGAGAAAGCACACAGCATCTATAGCAGCAGCAGCGCTTCTATTCTTTCCCGTCTCCTTCATCTCCACAATTTCTCCGCTTCTCAAAACGGAGAGACAGTTCAAGTCTCAGGCATGTAGATGGATCCCAGTTTTCACCACCGCTGCACCAGAGAAGCATCCACGAGTCCCTTTAAAATTTACTTACTTAAATTTACAACTTAAAATACTTAAAACACAGCTCTAGCCGTTTCTTTTTTTACAGTGAAAGCAGCAAAGGAAGAAGACATGCGAAAACTGTAGTATTCTCTTTTGCTTGTTTTACTGAAAGTCCACAACTATTTTTTTCTTCATCCTCCTCATACATACTTTCACTTTCTTGTAGCGGTGAACAATGCGCATTTTTCCTATGTTAGTTCTAGTATTTTCAGCTCTTCTCTTCAGATACTCATAGATACTTCAGACTCTTCAGATACTTATAGATATAAAGATTGTAGTAGTAGATGTAAAGGTAAAGGAGGAAGACTTGATGTGATATACAATCTTATTTATATAGCTTCCAAGAAAGCTTTCGTTCAATTCGAGAGCCAGATATGCATGACTAATCTTTCAAGATTTCTGAGGATGTATGAAATACCACGTTTCTCTCGAATTTCCTGTATTACAAGTCTGCTACTCTAACCTTATGCAAAGAAATTACAGATGGGCAAAGGCACTGAAGAACTTCAATCGCAGAGACGCTCTAATTGATTCCAGAGAGGAAATTCATATCCTACTTTTGACGCGTTATGCATATCATTTCATTTCATATCCGACAAATTAAGTTGTCGTTGTGATAACACACACATAGCATACCTTGACAAGGTAAATGGTATCATATGGCTGGAAATGAAGTGTCGTTTGTAGCGCTTGCGCGGTTGCTTTAACGCTTTTGGAGCTGAAATGTAAATGAAATATTTATGCGATTTATGAATATACGCAGTTACTTTCGAAACGTTGTTGTCATTCAACTTCAATAAATACTAGAATAATACTAATGAATTAAGTTTGAATGGTTTATGAGCATAAAATTTGTGAAGTAAATAATTGTTTCCGGGTTTACTCCAGATTCTGATCGTGTAAATAAAAGTGAGAGGGTCGTAAAAACCAAGAGTAGCATTTCAGGCATATCTTTATTTTGGTTTGAGCAGCTCTTGTTTTCTTAACAAACGTATTTCATTGGGAACTCGAGCAGCGTTATGCATAGGTACTTATATACGTGAGAAAGCATTTTAGACTGCTTGGAACGGTATCGGCTGAAGTTTGAGAATGCTGCCGTTGACAAAATCCTACGGTACAATGAGAAACTTTGGGAAACTTTCGTCATTGACAGTAACTTTCTCTTCCGACAGAGGACAGAGGAAGCTTTTTGGTTTAAGGGAAGGTAGAGCATATTGTGAGTGGAATGGGGTAAGCAGCCATCTTGCACATTCTCTTGTTGCCCATGTCCCTCTTTCACCACCACTTCCATAATCATTTATTAAAGCTTTCATTTGCAATTTCTTTGAAAAATGCTGTTGAAACTTGCGAGCAGGTGGTAGACTTCATACCGCTGGTAACAAATTACCCGAGGGAAGCATTAGCTTTGATGTAGAAAGCATGTTGTCCATACCACAGTTTGACATTGCTGCACCGAGAGAGAATGATGGATTGCTAATGTAATACAATTTTTAGTAAAATTATCCCTTCCTCCCATCACAAAATAAAATGGCAAAACATGACTTAAATCCTAAGCAAGGGCTTTGCAAGAAAATGCGGTTGAGATTGTGCCAACGGCCTTTTCATCATTCTATTCAGCCACGAGTCACACGTGTTTTGGGCTATAAATCTTATTTCTTGGGAAAATGCAAATAAATTACGCTTAATTACATTGTCTGGAGCAGTAGTACACCCAGCAGTAAAGAACTAATAACGTACGATCACGTACAGCGACGTTATTAAAATTACAGATTCAAATTTCATAATACTAAAGTAGTGTGTTGGCCGTTACCTACACGGTTTATTTTCGGGCAAAGGTTCTCCCGACGCTTTAATAGACTGCTCTGCAGTCTGCGAAACGAAAGGATTGTGCAAATGTCGATGTAATGGGCATAGCAACCTTCTCCACGAGTGCTCTTCGCTTCAGCTTGCTTTATTTATGACGATCGTTTAATGTTACGAGTTGGCCGTAAAATTATTTTTTGTTTGAAGGAAGACATTGAAGTTGTCCTCTCCATCCCCTGACTATTATTACGGTAGTAAGGCTGCCCTGTGACTCCTCTTCAGAGAAGAGGAAAACAGTGCCACAAAAATGTTGGACGGAAAGAGCAAATAAATCTTAATGAGTGGAAGTCTGGGTGCGCTTCCATCCTCAAAACAGATCTTAATTACCTGTAATAGGCCTAATGAAATCCGAAGGGAGGCTGTTGCGTCCGCTTTCCAGTCTCGGGACAAGCGGGATGATAAAAAAGAGAAGTTATGTTCTGAAACACGATGTGCCATAATCGATTCTCACTTTTTGCAAATAAACAGGACAATGTTTATGAAAAACTATTACTTGGAGAGAAAATCCTTTTGGAAATCTCTCGGCATTAGGACAATCTCTTCTTTCCTCACATTTTCGGCGTGTCTCTCTGACTAAAGATGATTTGGTATTGGTGTAATTCTCGCGGCAAATGTAACGGAGTAAAGCATTCCGTGGTTTAGTGAAAGCGATGATGAGTGGACTAACAAGTGGAAGGCATTTTTCATGGTGGAAGAAAGTAAACACAGGGAAATTATTTCGTGTACACTTTTCGCAGAGTCCCTGATGTTGATGATGACAGGCTTTTCTCTAGGCTTACTGCTCACCCAACTGAACTGGGAGACAAGACCACTCTCTCTTTTTATTAGAATTGATTGGAAGACATGGAGCTATAACACAAACACTGCTCAGTGCAGGAAAGGGAAGAGAGAGAGAAAGCGAGAACGAATATAATGGTATTTTATGTAGACTTTAGCATGATGCCGATCATCAGGAAAAGGTTGTTGAAAAATAGAGAAACTAGAGAAAACGCGAATGAGATAGGACAAGTAAATTCAATGGGAAACACGATCTCATTAGAGCCTCGTCTCGTGAACTCATCCTTCCGCAAATCCTTTCTTGATTGGATTTTTCATCAGGGTATTGGGAAATAGTACTTACCTACATGCATATCTTATTATCGCTCCGGAAGACACTTTTTCCAAGTGCCACATCTTTTTCATGAACATGCAATAGCAAGAATCTGTTAAAGTGAATGAAATTGAAAACCAGTTTGAGAAAGATAATTGCAAAATTTCATTAATGTGGTCGACTGGAACTGAAGAAGGAAGATGTTATTAGATAGTTGCTTTTTACCTGAAGAGAATGAAACTTTTTTTTTGCCGCTTCATCTAAAAAATGATGTTGCTGCTTGAGACTACTCGACTACTTTAAGCCAGTTTTTAGGCAAACTCAAGCGTACATAATGACAAGGCAATTGCGTAATATTGATGTAGCAAGAAAAACTTAGCAAAGAAAATGGCTAATTGCCTTTTACTCGCACAAGAAGTCACTGATCGATTGATTACAAGAGCCGTTGCTTGTGTGTATACAAAGTCTTTTTCCGTGTAGAAGCAGTGTTTATATGACTGAAAAACACAGAATATATTCAGTAATTTTTATAATGAGAATGAGCATGTAAAAATAATCGTGCACCGGTGCACAGAATCTTTCAATATGATCAAAATTATTTTATTCATATTATTTAGCACATCATTTTGTGTAAAACCGTCAATTTTATTTCTGCTTTGTCAAAGACCCGTAAAAGTGCATAAAAAGCATCGCTGTGAAATGCGCTTTCAAGCCATATGCAGAATGTGAATCTCGTAGACTTTTCCGACTTGAGAGAATTAGGCAGAGTGAGCCGAAAAGAAGGGCAAGTGAAGGAGTGTAGCAGCAGTGTGGCACCATCTCAAATCAAATCAAACTGTCTCACGGGATAACCCGCGCACGTGTGACTTAAAACCGATAAGACAGCACAGTCAAAGTATGTGTGGCGGCGAACCACTCAAAGTCGAGCTTTGATTCGTTGGTATCGGGCAAAATTTGATAAAAATAAAGATAAATAAGAATTTTTGATGCAAGTGGCAACATGGATATTTGTATCGCCATGTTATTCCGCTATTACAGTTATTGCTGGCCATTACGGAGCGGACAGCAGCGTTTACACCAGCAGGAGATATATTGCCCATTATTTGTTTTCTCTTTTTTCTCAAAGGAGCAAAGCGAGTTTTCCATGTAGTCAAGATAAGGACAGAAAGTGAGAGGCGTACAATATAATATATAAATTCATCAGAAGAATGAGAAAAAGGAGTCAGAGCGAAACGGAGTAAAAGGGGAAAAAGTGATAGATGTTTTGGAGTTACTAGTGGAAAGCCGTGGAAGCAAAGCATGATGAAGTTGCTTCGTAAGGGAAGAGAAAAATCCGCTCTATTCAAAAAGCTTCTAAAAAGTGCAGAGCGAGAACGATCAAGATTTTTTTTCGTTCTTTCATGTTCTGTTGATTCCATCCATGTAACGCTTGCGTTCTTCACTGGAATCGATTGGGAAAGCGTATGAAAGCGCTGTTACCTTCAGATATGGTAGTGAGGAAGAAGAGCATCGCATCGCGGAGAGAACATTTTTCTGCGGGAGCTAGAAAATCATCATTTACTCTGAGCTAGATGAGCTCCAGAAACTACACCGACGACAACTCTGGAGCAAACGGCATCCCCACAGCAACACGGGCACAGAGAGCACCAGTGCTTTCTCCTCGGGAATACTAGATGCGGAGTCAGTAAAGGGGAAATAATGGGAAGGAAAACAGAGAAAAGCTATTTCACTCTCTCAAGCCATTTTTATGGAACAAATGAATGAGATCTTTCAATATTGTATTTTGATAAGATATAATGCTAAAGGAAAAAATGAGAGGTGCTTCAAAGGATACAACGTGCGTGGGTATATGTCAGACAAAAGGTATGAGAGCCGTTTTGTGCGTGTACCTGCGCCCCTTTGCCACCGCTTCTCTCTCTCTCTCTCTTCTTGTGCCAGTGCCACTTGTTCCCCTCTCCGAGTGCGTAAACCGTCGATGCCCATACCTTTTGCATGACTGAGCCATTCTCTCGCCTCTTCCGAACGAAGACTTGCACAACCGCTCGTACCTTGCCCAAACGCTGACTTCTTTCCCGTGACGTGATAACTGTGAGTCTTGTCACATTACATGGTGTTACTTCCTTTGAAACGCTTATTTGTTTTGCACAAGATGTAAAAAGCAATTTAAATCATTTTCAGGAGCGCCTCTGGGATTTACATGTGGATTGGAAGTGGCAATAAAGTCATTTTCTCAAAATAATAGAAATGAATAGAGAAAGGGATTTGTATGCATTTTCTTCCATGTAATGTTGATGTGTGGTTTCTTTTTTCTACGAGTTTGCCTCGCTCGAAACAAATGTGTTTTAAAATTTATCGACAACGGCAAACAACACGGAAAAAATGTTTTGGTGGCATGTACAAGTGTTTTCTCCAGTTTCCGTCTCACACATACTCTTCGCATACCTTTATACTGCCGCCATCTTATACCGGGAGTGGAAGACAAGTGTATTGGGAAATCAGAATGAAAGTGTATGAACAAACTTGCTCATACATGACATTTCTATTAGATTACGTATTGTGAAAGGTGAGGTGTCTACGGATGCACACTATATTACTTTCATACAATTTTCCTCTATTCACTTTTGTTCAAAGAACATGCGATATTTTCTCTGACTCTTGCACAAGACAAAACTATTTACCGTAATATTACTTGTGGGAGCTGGGAGATTTGAGAGAACACTCTGTGGACGAACAGAGGGTTGCCGACATGGGTTCACTCTTCAGACTAGCGTTTAAGGTGCTTTCCCATATGCATTTCACCATTTTCAAATGCAATTCCCTTCTTTTTTTCTCTCCTTTGTTATCAGATGCGAATGCCGACAAAAGTGAGAAGCAAATGAAAGTAAGAAATTGATCCCTGTGCAAAATGTGTACTTTTTTTGGTGGAGTCTTTTATCAACTGGAATACAGTTTACACGCAGCCACATGTGTATATCATTTGGGCAATGCGAAATATAGTATTGGAAACTGTCGAGAAATGTGATAGAGGGGATATTATGTTTACCACAGGTATGGTAGTATTAACGTAAGGCTAAGCAGTGGCAGCGCAACTATCCGCTTCTTCTCGTGAGATGGGTAAATGCTCACTTTCCTTTCTCTCTTTTTTATCTTTCTTCCCTTCAGCTCAAAGAAGGGAGGGAAGCGCTTGCATTCGAATTGGGCTGCTGCAGAGTGGTGGTGGTGGTGGAAGCTGAGGAGGTGGCTTGAGTACATAGAGGAAAAGCACAGCGAAAACGTGAACTCACAGTCCATCATTTCTCATGGAAAAACGAGTGGCTCCCGTACACACACCAAACGAACAGACGAAAGCGCTATGGGGAACTCCAAAACTCGCAGCGAGAGAAAACAGTTTCAGTTCGACTCTTCACCTGATCGCCACTTTCTACGAGGACCTCGCTCTTTTCGGCTCCGTGTGCTGCGAATATTTATATCGTTAGCTGCGTCTTAAGCTCTTTTCTCCTCTTGCTTAGTACTCCAACCCCTTTTTTCAGTTTCCCTTAAAAACTCACGTATATCAACTTTTCATTAGGCTTTGTTGCATTTGAATGTGTTGCACATAAGGAAAAACGAGCTTGCTACATGGTGCATCAAAATAAAACAGTACTTATTTGGAATGAGTTTGAAGTGTGCAAATAAAAAAAATATTGAAAAATAAAGGCGGAGATGCTGAAACTGGAGATTTAAAATATTCTGGACTCTGGATCATAATAATGGTCTCTACCTCTTCTTGATTTATTCCCAATATAATAACAACGTAGCGATGGCAATCTAGGGTAAGTTTAGAGTTATCCTCTTTTCTCTTCTAAATACATTGATAATATTTATTATTGGTTTTGTAATATGGAAATGCTTTACATATTTGAGCAGTCTATAAAAAGATGCTTCGTAGATAGGTCATTTGCTATTCAGCATTCATTTGACAACAGCACAAATGAAAGTAATAATAGCTGTTAGTATTTGTGCTTCGGTGGATGCAACTCTGTTTTTTGATTAGTCAAAGTAAACATTAGACAACGAGATTTTAGAGCTGAAGCTAGAAAAGGTTGCTTTGAGTAGCAAACTTTTTACGCTGGGTTAGCAGAAAGAATGTGTGTGAGAGAGAAAATAAGCATTCTTTTTATATGACATCAGCGTTAGCGTAGGTGACTCCGACGTACTTTAGAGTTAATAACGGGAAAAAGGAAATGCCTACTTACACATGCTCTTACTTTTGTTTACAGTGGATGGGAGAAAGCTTTTTCTGTGGAACATGCACCTGTGTGCTGTACTGTGCTCCACGGTACAGAGTGAAATTTTCATTTCAATTAATTTCTCGAATATCCATTTCTCCCGATAGCGAATAACAGAGAAAAGAATTTTCCCATTTGGAAACAAAGTGCACATCCCTGTAAAAAATTGCTTGAGAGATTAACTAAAAGACTTCAAAGAAGAACTTTGCCATGCTACAGAGATGTCTTGATTAAACTTTTAGTCATGATGTCATTTGCCATGGCAAAAGGCGACGCCACGATAAGGCTCGTGCTCAAACTTACGGCATGACAATGTTCTAAGCGCCAATACAACTCGAGAGGAAACGAGCAGGCTGTTGCCGTTTTCTGTTCACAAAATATATATAATCTTCCGGAAGTTGAGTGCAAGGAATGGACAAATGTGACAAGGTGGAAATGCCGATGGAAAAGCTTGTCTGGCGAGTGGCTGATTCGATTGGAATACGATTGGTGGAAAACAGGAGGAGAAAGATTCAACCTCTGAATTTACTCTCCTCACACCATGAGGTAGACACCGGAAGCCGACTGTTACCATAACAAATTTCACCCTTTACCCTAGAGAGAGAGAGAACCTTTTGAGGATATGAGTTACCTCGCAGGAGCCGATTCCATCATCCGTACGATCTCTTCAATCAGAAAGAATCGCGTTGTCTTCTGAAGTGTGATTCTTTGAGCAGCGCTGGCAAGCTGTACCTCCACTACTAATTCACAATCCTGCGCTAGTTTTTCTCAACTTGTTTTTCCTCCTCCTCCTGTCTTGATGGATCTTCCCAAGTTCACAGCAGACGTAAAGACGGATTTGTAGAACAAAACCGCACCGGAGTCTGTAGGCTGTGTAGTTACCAAGCAGCATCATTTTTTCCTCAGTCTGGGTCATGGAAAACCTAATATTTCTCATCGTTATTGTTCTCATCTGCTACGGTAAGTGATCGTAATAACTTTTCACTTTACTATGTAAAGCGCATGGACATGTGAAATATTGTATGGTATAGCACTCACCAAAAACGAGACAAGTTCGGTCAAGCATATAAATGTAATGGGCGCTCTTTAATGACCGTTAGAGCCAAGTAACGTATATAGACCCATGTATTCTCTGCGTGTCCAAATATGAAGGAAATTTTCCTTGAAAATCTCATCTTTTTACACGGTTGCAGAAAACTGGCAAAAATTCTATATAGGTATCTACTACGTTTTATTTACTATTCCACCATCCGGGGTGGGTAGTAAATGAAGACGCCTTTTACCTGGTAAAAAAGTTTTTTCTTCTTTCCTTCTTAGCTCTCTTTGCTTTCAGTTACAAAGGCAATATTCTGTTTTCTCGTTGACAAACTTACACTATATCTTGTGTTTCTTTCTCAGGTGTTAACATGGGTTTCCCTTTTCTGCAAAAAAAGTAAGGGAAAAAGTTTTTTAGGAGTAAAAGTAAAAGAAAAGACAGTTTTATTAGTGTATCTTCGTTCCATGATGAGAATTTTGCAGAAGTCTCCAACTGGATTATTATGAGGAAAGTTGGAAAATGAATTTTGTTTTGCTAGGCGTTTGTCTCCTTTTCCAATGTGTGATCATGCCAGATAGACAAGCCATATGTACTACGATGGCCTTACACCGCATTTTCTGTGGGAAATGGCTTTATCCTCTTCCTCCATTTTCTCAGATGTAATACAGAAAATAGGATGGAGAAGTTTTTGGGAGGAAGACAGTCTCCTGTAAATATGCATATGCACTTATCATATCAAGTCAACACGAAAGTTCTCATTAGGTCCTGCAAACACAAGTATATACTTGCTCGTGTGTAGATTCTTGCTTGCTATGGAGCAATCCTCACGGAAAACTTAGTTTCCTCTGGAAAAAACAAACTTTTCTGCAGGAAACAAGGCAATTTAAAAACTATGAAGTCTCATGAACGTAGGAATTAAGCCACCAGCATCTCTCTCCTTTTGACTTTTATATACTGCATACCTACATATACCTTGCCTCAACCTCTCAAAAATCATTAGATTCTTTTGGATTGTAAGCCAGGACGAAAACTTTGGAGGAAACGCAAAAGCACACATATTATTTGTTACATGTGGCACTTCGTCTTCGTTAAATTTTGGAAACACAGAAAGAAGTTTATGTCTCTCTGCTGTTTAAAATAAGATTGACCTGGTGAATGAAAGTCGAGAGAGAGAGAGAGAGAGAGAGAGTGAGATGATGTTGATGGCTCTGGATGATCATCATGGACTATATATCTCCTATGACCCGCGCTCTCTCTCTCTCCCTTTCTTACCCATGCATAATGCAAACGTGTCTGGCAGCTTGGAAGGAATTGTCATTCAGAACATGACACTGGGGAGGGGGCACAGAAATAAGACTATTACTAAAGGCCAAAAACAAATGGTAGGTAGATGCAAAAGGAGAAAAAATGTACATTTCATTGTTTGGCAGTATTTAAGTTTGGAGCACACATTTTTCTTGGTTGTTCCGTCTTTGTACACCGAGTCATTGCGGTACACTCTTGCCTATTACTTGATGTGACTCCTCATGTTTCTGGTTTTGAGTCTTTGCTCTCGCGGTAAATGCTGTCACGTTCGTTGTCACGTTCGTTGGTGCTGATGCCAGCGGAGAGAGAGAGAGAGAGAAAGAAAGACGAGGTGGAAGGCAAGCTACTTTTACTTTCACATTCATTCAAACATCCATAGTGTGGCATCTTTTCTTTCTCCTTTTCCCCTCAATTTTTCTATCTTCTTCCTTCATCATCATTATCAAGTTACTCGAGAAAGTCGACAATAAAGCAATACTATTCCCAGGAAAAATGGAATAAAGAAAATCCAGAGGAGAGGAGGAAAAGAGTGAGTGACAGCTGCGTGTGTGGTTTTGTATTCAGGCACTAGCTTGTCACTCTTAATCAGGGTCAGCTCATTAGCGAAATGGCTTTCTTTCTGCTGCCCTTTCGCTCTCCACACAAAGAAAATTATTCCTTGAGCAAATTTTTACAAAATATGGAAATGTGACATTTGGATATGCCCATAGTTGTTAGCGGCTAGCATTAAAAAAGCCGTTTGTGTGTGTGTGTGTGAAAGTTTGAAGATTCTTTGTTCATGATGATTGTCGTAAAAGGAGTTGACTTCATTGATTCATGGCGACCTTTTGAGAACTCCACCAATTCCTTGTCATCTTGTGCCGCGTCGGGTATAAAACAATTGTAATAACTTGAGATGAAGAGGTTTTACCTGCAGATGGAATCGATGATGGTTGTTTTTCTCCTTTCAAAACCAATTTTCACTTCCGTAAAAAGCATACATGGAAAAGTGCCATTTCCACACAGTGAAGAATGATAGGTTAGGCTATAGTGAAAACGTGTGGATGGCGTTATGCGCTCGAGACGTGGAGACGTTTCATCATTCCATTTTTGAAAAGAATGATGACAACAGAAAAATGGTGGGTTCGATGACCTCAGTATTCTTCGGGCGACGACTTTTTTGTCTTCTGTATAGACGTTGAATGTGTGGTAAAACCATATTGTTTACTTTGAGAAGAAGGCTCTCGCATTCTATGTAAAAGATATATGTATTAATGCAAAGAAAAAAATGTCAAACTCGGAAAGAAACTCTTTGAACCGCTGGCTGTGGAAAGAATGCATAAAAAATTTGTATGAGCAAGGTAAGTCTAACTGAATCTCACATATCATTCGAGTTTTTTTTCGTTGCTTTAAATCATTTACACTCAAGCCATATTTCTCTTGTCAAGCGTCTTGCAAAGAAAACTTGTCATTCTGCTTCGTCAATGACAAGCGAATCTTGTACAAGAAAAGGGTTGGTCGACAATCACTTCCCCTTCCAACAGGATGGACCTTCAGAAAGAATTTCTTCTTCTGGCTCTCTGGTCTTTCGAATAAAACGTATCCCCGATATGAGAATTTTCTTGGGAAACAATCGATTGTTCGCATTCAGAAAAGTAAATAGCATTGATGGATTTTGAACAAGAAAGCTCTTCCTCTTAACTGCATTTTTCTGCAAGGAAGGAGGGAGATAAAAACCGAAACGATTCCAACATTTTTTGAGGAAAGTCGTAGAAGGCACTTTTATTTATGTAGCCAAAAGAATTGTATATAAATTACATAGTAAATACACAGACATATAGTACAAGTCCTTGCCTTGATGCGTTTACTCGAAAAAGGATCATAATGAGTGTGCTATGTATAAAGTAGTAGACGATAGAGATTCTTACTTACACTCACTAAATACTTATACTTGCATACTTGCAAGATTCGATACATATTGAAGTATTGTTTTTTTAATATGAGAGAATGTCGTGAGTGAAAAAATACAAAAGGCCGTCTGAAGCCTTTATCAAAAAATGTTGTAATGTGTGTAAAGGTAAACTTATTTCTGCCTTTTAGAGTTTCAATGTTTTTACAATTTTGTTTGATAGACTACGTATTTCTTGAACAAATAGTAATGGGAAATTTTGTGAAAGGAAAAGGTGAAAGCGTTGCTCAATCCACATGACTTGATTTTATATGTTTGCTAGTTCCAACTAGCAGAAAAGCAATCAGTTCCCATATAAAATTGGCCAAATGTGTCTCAGCTATTTTTTTTGCTGTATCAAA
>JAHZMY010002866.1:0-15173 GCA_027743915.1 Seira sanloemensis | reverse complement strand
GGAAAAACCGGACCATGGAAAGAAAAAACCCATGGAAGAAATGTGTGTGGAAATTTTGTCCTGGAAGCCATGTCCGTGTATGAACATGTCCTGGTAACCGGGTCCGGATCCCATATTTACCTGCTACATAGTGTACCACAAGTATCTAATTAATTTCACATTGAGTTGTGAAGTGCAAGCAAGCAAAATCAAAGAAAAAACAAAAACTAAGAAGTTTCCATCTTGGTAAAAAAAATCCTGCGCAGATTTGGTGATAATTCCGTAGTTTTTACCAAAAAGAAAAGATTATTGATTATGGAAGTTTATGTAGTATAGCCATCAAAAGTTGGCAAGTACATTTTTTGAGGATCAAAAACAAATGTGACAAAGGAACGTACGCCTCCAAAACCTCAGTTGTATTACGTTTTAGAGTCTGCATCAGATGGGTTAGATCCATTAAAGGGATGGGTTTTCATAAAAATTGTTGATTTTCCAGGAGCAACTATTTAAACATTTATCCGTATTTCTTTGCTTCGGCCACTTTCTTTTTTTTATTAAAAACTTCCTTAATTTCACTATGGGAATTTTGCATTTACGTTGATCAAACTCCTCAATGGGGACTGATTGATTGAGTAATGTAATTCTGCGTAATTTCCAGAACCTTGAAAAATCACACAAAACGTAGCTGAACTGTGTTCTCTCCTTTCCAGCCACTGTGATTCTGGTCCCTGGTCCATTCCATCTCTTGGGCCCTTTGAACTTGCCATCGTATTTCTAAGCTCCAGTTATTTTTTTGTTTGCAACTTTAAAACTGGATAATAATGATTTGAAGTGAGCAGATTCCTAAAAAAAATCCATCCTTCGTAAAAAAATCTCAGCAGGAAGTAGTGCATCCCCGTCCTTAACCTGTCTCTTGAATCCATCCACTCATTCTTTCCACACTTTGTGTTTTTTCAGCCAAGATCTAGGAAAAGTCAGCATTCCAGCATCCAGCCAATTCATTTTCCCCCCGTTCATTCTCAGTGCTCTTCTTTTTTATTTTAGAAATTATTATTATTATTATTAGGATGAAGTACCCCGTAGGAAAAAAAACTAATGTCTTTTTTCCTTGCTGAATGAGTTGGAGTTGGCTCTGGGATATTTGCACGCCGGATAATGTCCTTCCCTTATAAGTGTCTCGTAAGGTGGTTTTTTATACATTCTTTTCTTGGGAAAAGGAGAGAATCATCGCATAAATCATGGGAGGAACAAAGTGCACATTTCCAGGATGCTCTTGGTGGTCCCCAGGGAGAAATGGAGAGGGGATAAAGTGTGAAAGGTCTGAAAGGTGTCCTCAAAATCTTAAGAGAGCGATGGGGTTTTCAAAGGATGAGATTTCCTTCCGGCTCAAAAGTTGGGCCAGGGGTCGGAAAGATTTCGTTTCACATTTTAGAAAAAGTTAGGAAAGATTAGAATGTGAGAAAAAATTTGTTTTGTAGAGAGAAGAAAAATGTTTTAGTGAAGGTCAGAAATAATTTTGCCAAGGATCTAAATTGGGACTGCTTTTGAATAGTGTTGAGAAAAATCGGACAAAAACTTTTTTGCCATCAGGGATATCCAATGTTATCCCAATCTATATGTTTCCAAAACCATAGAAAATGTCCAAAAAAGATGTCTTATGCATTATATAAGTTGTCCCTTCACCACCAATTAGAGTTGAAGTTTGGAAGGCACTAAAATTTGGAAACACCTGGTATAATCCCTTAAATTCCATTTTGGACGTCCAAAAAACCTAGCTGCGCAAAAAGTTTAAGACTTAAGCACCTTATACGCAATGAAAAAATATAAACAAACTCAATGGCCGGGGTATTGTGAGACAAATGCGAATTTAGGTTAAGTTTTGGACACTCTAGGGCGTTTGTGAACCTTTTTTCAACTCACTATAAACGACTCTGGTTGCGAAAAAATCTGTTCTAACTTATTCCGAATTCTGATCCAATTTCTTAAAATGATTCTTTCTTTCTAAATTTTTTTTCCTTTAATCGACCGTGAATACGGAAAAATGGCTATATGCTCTGAGTGTCGCCTGGAGAAATGGCAATATGAATTTTATGTCGCCGGGAAAAATGGCCGTATACTGTGTATTTTAAATAGCATATAGCCATTTTTCCAGACGACACTTTGGGAATGTAGACAATCTTCCGAATTCACGGTCGAAACCGAGATCCGAAAGCCGGAGGTTCAAGTTTGTATTATATTCAATCTTCCCTAAAAATTTCTGCGCATTTACGAACCGCCGCTAGAAGTATCTGTTGTGTACATAAATTAGACTAAGATACAGAAATTAAAAACTATGCTTTCAGTTTCTCAATATGCAAATGTTTGGAAGGCCAACCAAATCTCGAATCAATATTTACCCTACGTCCTAAAATATATGGTATACAATAGGTCCAGTAAACTGAGTTGATTTAAATTAGCCATATCATCAACTTTTCTATGACTCCTACTGTCGACGTCCTAATTTTAAAAAAAGAATCCAAAATTTGTCCCAAGTCCTTAAAACTTTATTGACCAATAATTGAATTAAAAATTAGGATTCTACTGGAATTCCACATTTCCACACTTCACACAAGCTAAGGACTGAGTTGCAAGTTTAATCAAGTACTTCAAATTCACCCTTATGCAAAATACAGAGGCTTATTTTGGACATCCCGCTAATTTACATATTTTTGTTGGCATAAAGACAAGCCAAATCCACTTGTGGGCTTCCACATTCTCTCTCTGAAAAGATTAGATACTTTATTTTACTAAATGAATGTCACGGGGAAATCGAGATGAGTTATGAATATGGCTCTTTTCTTGGCTTCTCGAGTCTTAAGGGCTGTTTTTTTTCCTGGAGACGTGAAAGTAGAGTTGCGTAATCGTCTTTTCTTCACATGCCTGAGGGGAAAGGCAGAAATTTCCTTAACTCAATTTGACACGGGTTTGGCAAGTACCAAGCAGAGAGTGAATTAAATTAAATTTTTTCTTGGTTGCACGACATTTCGAAAAAGATTTTTTATAATGCAAAAAAGTTAAATAGATTTAAGAATTTTTGGCCTAACGAATTAGGCGGTAGAGGTTGCACTTTTATTTCCTCTGATAAGGTCGCTAGTCTTAAATTTTTAGCAATGTACAAACGGGCTTATTTTCTTTGTCTGCACAAAAAAAAACAAAAAATTGCGGTTCCCCGGAACAATTCTAGAAAAATCCGAATTACAGCATAATGGCATAATAATCTCCATCTTTCATTCAAAACCATCAAGTTTTCTGACAAAATCATCTACATATTTTATAATATGAAAACGTCGATATACATAAACCTTTCCCTGTAATTTTGATAACAAGCAATTTAGCCATAAGATTAATACGATATTCCGAGAGAAAAAAAATGTTTGTGATTGTACAGAGTGATATATCCTTGTCGAGCGTCTAGACATTCGGACGAGACTCTGACTCAGAAATTTCATTTCTTTATAATACTATACTATGTATATAAACAAATTTAAAAGGTATATTCATGTTTGGGTTAAACGGCAATACAGGATACAGGAAATTCATACAAATCAGTGTAACATTCGGATATATGCATAAACATTAATGTATGTACATATGCAAAAACTGCAACTAGAACAAACTTTTCTTTTTTTCAACGCAAGTTCAAATATATCTGTCGTGAAGTTCATTATTTCCTTCCCACCGAAAATGTTTTGGGTTGAGAAAAAAGCAAGTCGTTATACATTAAGTATGTATGTAAATGAATGCAGGGTAATATATATAAATTATGTCATTCGAGTGGAAACTTTTAATTATGGCACTTTTCATGTTGTGACAGCAACTGAAATTGGATTTTTGTGATGGTGGGCTTGTTTTTGCAGTGAAAAGGATGAGATGTGTGTCAGCGTCAACTTGTCCCGATTTTTATATGTATAGTTTGAAGTTGTGACTTCAGTGTTTGTGTCATTGCTCTCGGGCATTTCTTTAAAGTTTTGGGTTTGTTTGTCTGCGCTGTCTTTAGGGATTACTACATAGAATACAGATTTAATGTTAAATTACAGATTGCCAATTTATATGGGTGTTATATGTGCATTGATGTCATTAAAAATAACAAAAATGTTGAATGCCAAATAGATTAATTAGCACTGACCATGTGTCTCAATATACCCCGTCGCTCACACTTTGTGGAAGCTGAAGAGAAAGTTATCAAAAAGTGAAGTTAAATGACATTTCCATAAATATTTATGCCAAATATAATGTAGAAACATGTACAATTCAATGGTTAAGTTAGGTAGAAAAGAAGGTTTTTTAAAACCGTGTAATATTTTAAAGTTGTATCATCTTACCCCAATCTGTACTTACACTGTTTAATTGGAATCAGGAAAATGATGAATTAGAGCAATGACTGTTTGTTTTAGTAGCAATTGAAGCAGTTAGTAGCATATGAAAATTGGCAAACTGATTTGTGTAACTAGCTTCGTACCTATGTACATCGTCTGGAAAAGCGTTTTTCTAACGCTGATGGGGTAACCCACCAGCTGGTAAAAACCAGACAATTCTAAGTATTTAATTGCTGCAAAAACACTTAGGAATGAATGCGATAGTATCTGCAGTAAATTTAAATGCCGAAATGTGCTGGGATTCAACTGTTGTCGCTTTCTCACATTGTCCACCTTCAATTGTCAATATGCATCTAACAAACAAAAAACCCCCGAAATGTCCACCCCCAAAACCTCCTGAAACCCTTAAAACCATCACTTTTTATTGAGTGTAGACAAGCCATTTAAAATTCAATTTCGCTCTGGACTGGGTCAACCCCAGACACGCTGGAACTGGTCAATAATGCACTCACTCTCTCCTCACTTATTGACTTATCCTCTTTTTCAACGAGAGGAAAAGGCAATGAGCCACTTTCTTTTAAATGCTTTCACTTTCCTTCCCCTCTTTTCACTTTCCTGCCTTCTCACCATGCCATGCTTCATGGTTTTTCCTTGTACGTTCAACATTAAACATTACATGGCATACACACAAACACACCAACCGTGGCCAGAGGCTTGCGGCCAGTTCGCATTGTTTTCCAAATTTCGGGTTTGTACATTTTTTTAGAATTTTTTTAATTTTGACAGAAAAAAGTCGCTCAATCATTTTATTTTTGTACATCACTTGTTCAAATCCTGCGTTAAATTGTCTAAAACAGTGCTTCAAGTCGGCTACTGCCAAATCCTTTAGTGTTTGGAGGAAAAATTTACTCGCGGTGACGTCACTGCGGGTAACTTTTGTTCGATTGAGCACAAGTAATTTTCACAAAAACCTTTAGCGGCGTTAAGCCAAACGTAAAAAAAATTACAAGTTGGCCCTACCCGCTATTTTATATTCCATGGAGCATATAAACAAACAGCACAAAAAAGCTCTCATTTTTTCCGCGTTATTAGCTTTCTCTTTCTTTCTTTCTTTCCTTTTGTTTGTTTGTGGGCATGCATGTATTCCATGTATATATTGCATGTATGTATGTCATATTGGCATGTGGGCATGTTGGTATTTATGTGCAGTACAATAAACCTTCTCCAAAACATGGCCATACAATATTCATTGGACTCTTTTCGAGGTTTTCGAGTCAGTAGTCTCGGCCGGTTTATCCACTTTTATCGTAATCGCTTCATAGACCGTGACCAGAGAATGTGTGTGTGTGTGTTGAGGAATTCGATTGTGAGTGAGTTTTTTGTGAAAGTCCAATCCAATTGCTTTATTTTGTTTGTGGGGCCGAAGCTTTGACAGTTCACATGGAGTATGGAGGGAAAAATGAGGCACAAACAAACTACGGAGGGATGGGAGGGCTGTCAAATTTTTTTCTACGGGGATTTGGAGGAGACGAGGTAAATAAAATATTCGTAATAGGTACATAGGCAGTAGGAAATTGACTGCTAAAGAGGTTGCGGTAGGTTTTAGGGTTACAGTCGGATGGAAAGTTCTTGTCATGCCAGGCGATTTGAAATTATGACCGGAAGTATGTAAGTGTTAGATTGTAAATGTGCTGGAAGACTTAAGTAAAATATTAGAATGGAAAAATAGGAAGATTCAACTCGTAGATTTTTTTCTAAAAATGGTTTCAATTCCAATACTGAACTTTTACAGAAGCTTGCACAAATGGTAATAAATAGCAACGACATGGAGACATACAAATAATTAATTATTGTCTCCCAGGTTGTAGACAATGGTATAATGACAAAATTAGAGCTAGATTTCCGTAAAGCACTTAAAGAAACCTAACGCTTGTATTATTTTTCAATATAATTTAAGCCACTTGTGAACAAATATCTAGTGTCTAGTAATTAAAAAAAATTGCTGAATACTGTCGTGAATTCTGATTTCTATTCGTACTCGAGGTTCAAAGCCTCTAAATTAAAAAATCTTTTATGTTTAGTTTTTCGCGTCTAGGAAAGCTCTATTCGAAAAACTGTCCTGAAATTTTAGAGGAAATTTTTAGTCATCACAGTTTGTTCAGTTAATGCAACCTTTACCGTACCGCCATTGTTCTGAATGCGACAATAAATCCAAATTTGACCATAAAAAAGGTCAATCAGTCGCATGGCTATCGTTAACAACAAATAAAATGGATGAATTTTCAATTAATTAATTTACCCAATTCGATAATAATTGTAGAATCACCCATCAGCGGAATTAATGTCAAATTTTGGTATTTATGGAGGATTAAATATTAAATTATATCCATAAACCTTACGTTTTCTTTCCTCTGCATCGTATCTTCCACTTCGTATGTAATTCAATTAAATTAGGTTGATTGACTCATCTATCTCATTTAAAAATGACTGTATGGCTTCAAAGCTTTTTCTAGCCAACCATGTTTTATTTCTGGTTAAAACAACAAGATCCCGTTTCTATCTCAACTGGCATATCAAGTATTTACCTTCACTTTCTCTTTTCCAATACTGTCCCAACTGAACTCCAATTCCCACAGACTCCAGCACGCTTTCTCCTGTCTCCCCGTCACCAGGGTAAGGACCCACTCACACATTTCCCTTTAAAAAAACTCCATCAAAAAATGATGAGTATTTCTTTAATTTTTTTTCAACACATGCATTCTAGTATTACCTATGTACATCTCGAGTCACGTCGCAGTTGCCCACTCACTCAGTCTTAGTTCAATCACACAATTATTTTTTCAATTTTTTTTCATCCGTCTCCGCTCTACGCACACTGACTGAAATTTTTATTGACTTTCAAGTGTCTGCCTGTACTTACAGCTTATTACCATCCTTTCCCGGTAATGTGATGGCCATCATCTTCCTCATCCTCCATCCTCATACAAATTTGAGGAGAGTGAAAGTGACAGCAAAAAATCGCATTTTTATTACATAACACACCTACCACCTACCACCAATTCATACGCCAAAAAACCAATACGATTTTGGGAGCGATACGATCGTGTGATGTACATAAGTGAAATTGGGAAAAAGAGGAAATTGCTTCCACATTGAAATAAACATTATGGAGGAATTTGACTAACGCTTATGGGAGTCATCATCATGGAATCATCATTATCATCATATGTAATGGGTGCTTGGACTGGGGTTAACCAAAATCTGTGTTTTGTTTGGGGCAGAAAAATCTATTTTATGCCGAAAAAGAAACCGAGTTGGTTTTGTGATTTACGATATCGGCAGGTGCCAATGCCGTCAGGGTATTAATATAATGTTTAATCATAGTGGTTATTCGAATTTCGCATAACTTGTTTTAAATTATAAATCCTTTTTAAATTTTCGGGATAAATGTTGGCATGTATTTTCTTAAAAAATATGCTTGATTTATTAAATGCCAAATTTAATAGGAATTTCGCAAATGCGAGCGAAAGTAAATAAAACTGACGATTTTAATGTCATCCAAAAATGGTGAAAATTGTGTTTTGTCATAGTAGCGCCGAGTATTAAGATAGCATTGAAATATTTGAGAAAATCTCCAAAACAAACTCTTTGCGTTTCCTCTGGCGACTCTAGTCATTTTCTAGAAAAAAAAGAGGAAAGCTCATATGCAAATCATATGCAGTTCGAGCCAAACCGATTTTATCTTTTTAAAAAAATAGAAGAGTGTGCCGAAGGTGTTCAGAATCACCCGTTTCATTTCATGGCCGTCCTAAATGGGCTCATTATAATAATGGCTTTCACTTTTCCCTCTTTGAGTCATTTTCCGTTCATACATTTTTTTGTGCGCATGGTAAACGTAAAAAAGTCTCTAGGATGGCAGATGACGTGTTCAATATTACCTTGGGTGCATGGAAATTCAAATATTCAAAGGAGGAATAAAAGGTTCGAGTTAAATCTATGGAATATCAGAACTTCTGAAAACGGAAAGTGAAAGTTTCACACGCATATCGAAAATTTTGAACGCGCGTGTTTTGAACAATTTACGAATCGTACATAATCTCAAAGTAGTTACTTGAAGGTGTTGCTGCAAATGCAGTTGGATTATGGAAAGGGAAATGAGCACATTTTTGTGGTTTCCGGTGGGCGTTTTTGTAATATTCACCTGTATTATGTAATTAGGGAAATAAATTGTTCCGCTGCGAGTGACAATCTTGTGAAAAATTTGATGGGGATGTCGAAATTAGCTCATTGACATCCCGTAAACAATGATTAATGCATAATAATTTTAGTACTCAAACACTCGCAAGACGAACACATCTGTATCGATCTCAAATTCAACCTCGACTCAAAATTACTTTTAAAGGCATGGTATCGAAGTGTTGTTGGAATCGATGAAATGCAAAAATTCGGAAATACCGTAGTGCGTTCGCGTACGTTTTCGGCAGTTTTGAATATTTTTGTCCGAAACGGTAACAATGCTTCGTCCATTCCACCGGAAAACCAACGACATGTGATAAGGTTTTAAACAATCGCATCATTTAATATTGTACCAAGATATCAGTTGTATGTAGTGCTACAAATCAACGATTGACGCAAAATGCTTTGAACGGTACTGCTTCTGGCACAAAACTAGCACACATACCATGTATGTACTTAGAAATAACGAACTTTTAAATATTTTATTTTTTTCCCAAAACCAATCTGTCAATGTGTCTGCATACCTAACGTAAATCACAATTAACATTCAAACGGCGTCACTTCACTCTTTTCCTAGCCAATGTAAATTGTGCATTAATTGTACCTCAAAATTCGACAACCAAACCGACTTGGGTTTGGTGACGCAAGGTAACCCACAAAAAAATATTACATTAGCCTAAGAATTTGGCAGGCCTTTGCTTCACGTGTTTTGGGCTTTTAGAAAAAGTGTTTCAGAATTCAAGGTCTATCATTTGAAGTAGATACCTGCATCATCTACGTGTAAACTAAATAATGTTTGACATTTAATTTGTATTCGAATTCATAATTATTATTCGTCAACATCTGCTATTGCTTCCTTACTTTTACAATTTTGCTGTTAATCCCTTCGAAACAAAAATTTATTTTTTCGACCAATTTTCAGGTGGCCATAATAGAGAGTCAGGTAGTCATCTACGTATTTCTGCAGTAACTTTGTCGTCAGAATCAGCACCCAGTTAATACTACGGCTATACTTGTGAACCACTCTATAAATATTTATGTGATTGATTAGTTCGATTTTGTTCTTTTTCAGGTATTTTCAAAATATGCAACTTTACCTAATTCTACTTTGAATTTTTGTCTGCGAAAGCAAGCTTTTTGCCATTCTTCTTGAATCCTTACAGTTATACAGACCGTATTGATTACGAAGTATTTCAGAACTATGGGTCTGTTCCGTATTCGGCCACAGATGCCAACTTTCCCCTAAATTTCTGCATTCCGCAATACCTAGTCACATTCTTTTACAAAGCCGCAAAAAATATCAATTATTTTATCTACCCATACACCATACGTATCCAGTCAAAAGACTAAGGAATTTGTTGAAAATGAAACACTAAAGCATGTTCATGAGAAACTTTTTTTAAAACAATTTTTTTATTTACTCCACAGGTACAAGGAAAACTGAACTGTTGCATTTTCACCACCGCTTCCACCTTAACAATAAAAGTTCCTGCGCCATCTGAAAACTGGAAAAAAATCTCCTTCAAAAAATGACGAAAAAGTGAAAGTTCATTTCCTCCCATTTCCCCCTGCCTTCACCATCCTGACATTCCACACACACAGATTATTTTGCGAAGGCGGGAATCTCAAAAGCACACAAAATTTAATTTGTATTCACTCCAAATATTTTCATACAGACATCCAGACCTCATCGACTTATTATTTTTCCTCTCGATTTTTGGGGTCATTGATTTTTCCCTACCTTCACGAAAAACCCGTTTCCCGAAGGAATAAAGTGAATCGTGACCTGAAAACCAGAATACTGAAAACGGAACGGAGAAATGCCTTGCATCAAGACAAGTGAGGATAATTTTCATCTCTATTCAACATTTTTGAATCTCAACATGTGCAAAAACGTTCTGCTTCCCACCAAATCAATATGTGAGCCAAGGACTTGCAACTGTTGTGGCCGGTACGAGGTCATCCTGACCAGGGTGATCTTTCATCTATAGAAAAAAAACGTATTTAAACCGGAAATATCTACAAATCTAAGGAAAATTATTTTAGTTTGAATAATTTCTTTGGAAAATTTTTCAAAATGGAGGTAATTTACAAATTCAAGAGCCTCCGAAACCGAGCCTTGAGCTCCTTCCTCTTCCTACTCCTGGTGACCTCTTTGGCAGGAAGCTCCAAGCTTGATAAGGAAGAGGAGAAAGGTGAAAGTGGTGAGCATGATGAAAGCAGTGAAAGTTTCGCAAACTCAATTAGACACCACTTAAACATTTTCGAGAGGGTGAGGCGGGGTCGGGCCGTGGCAGTCGGGATTGGAACTGCGTATTGCCCGGCCAAGTGTACCTGTGACAGTGGGAAAGTGAGTCAGATTGCCCCTGGAGGCTTCGCCATGGTGAACTGTGGCAGGAGAAACCTCACCGAGATTCCGGATGGGATTCCGGGCGATACGAGGAAATTGTGAGTAGACGGTTTTTATTGAATTTCTCCAAAATATATGCTTTTATAAGTTTCACAAACAAAATTTGCATATAAGGAATATTCAAAAAATCAGTTGTCAAAACCCAACCAATTTATACTGCCCAAAACTGGCTAAAAATCGAATGCCATTCATGCAATATAAAAAGAGACAAAAATTCCATAGGGGGGCGTTGTGAGACACATAATTACACATGGAAAATACATAACAAAGACTTGAGCTAAAGATCTGATGCGTTTCAATAATACTCGGTTGTATTAACGTATTGAGAAAAGACGCCCAAGCACTGGACCTTCAGTTGAGCTTATCTTTGGAGACAGAAGATTTGCATTTTTTCACACTTTGAAAGGACTCACAACTCACATGCAGTTAAAGATCGCCTTCGAATCGTCGTCATCGTCATTATTTTCACCTGGTCCAAAATTTTTAAATGGCACCATTTCACCTTGTCAAAACCAAACTACGAGAATTCTTTTTTCATAAAAACTAAATTCAAATTATAAGTTATTTGACGCCGTCCAAATTTTTTCCAGATGTAAATTGATTTAAAGTCGTAATACTAGGTTATTAGAAATAAGGACAGCAGGTTTCGAAAGACTCCTTATCAAAAAATTAATCAAAAGTTCGAAACATTTAAACAACAAATCAGCTAAGAAGCACCTGAATTTAAACGAAAGTATACATATACCAACGTACCCAAAGCCCCCATTTCAACTGACAGTTACCCATTTTGAGAGCAGGTTTAAAAGACGTGCTTTTGTAAACGGCCCGCAGGAATATTCGAGCTGAATGAAATATTAGAGATAATAGGTTGTGAGCACGCGTTTCCTTTCGCTTTCTCTTTCTTTGTTCTTTGTTGATTTTTTTCTTGTGGTACACGGGGAAACGTGATAGTGATGAGGTTGAGGTTGATGTTGATGCTGATGTTGACGTGTAAGCACTTATGCAAGCGGTATACACGCGATGCAAGACGTGATGACGTAAATCGGAAAAGAAAGAAAAGGGGACGCCAGAAATGTCTTCTTGACTTTGTTTACGGAGGGATGTCACTTTTAGTGCGGTTTTTGTTGCTGATTGTGATTGTATGTACTTGGTGGATGCTACATCGCAAACAAAATATGAGATAGAGCTCTTTATTCCTTTTCTATGTAATTCTTAACAAAGTGTACAAAAAAATTATCAAGTGTTTGGGTGAGCCCATCGTGCGAAAGTGAAGTACGGACTTGTACTCATTTATTGCGAAGAAAGGGGTCCAATGTATTTATGTGCATAGGTTCTAATGGGATCATTAGAGTCAACGAGACCAGATACAAGAAATATTGGAGGATTTTCGGTAGTTTCAGACCTTTCTTATAAATTAGCCTTTACAACATGTGTTGAGGAAATTGGAGTAGTGTTATAGAAAATGCCTTCATTTCTTGCCGTTGCAACACGGGCAGGTACGGGTTGTTGGATGGTAACGGTTTTGTCTGAGTAGGGACTCACAAAAAGTCCAAAATAGGTCAAATTTGCTAACTTTAAGGCAAAGGCAAAGCAAAACTTAGCCTTCTGAAAAAACGGATAAAAACTCTAATGCTTTTCAAAGTATTGGAAAACTTAGTGACTGGGGAATTTAACTGCATATTTTTAATCATTTGGAGGCAGTTCTATCTAGACAGATTGGAATATTTCTTACAAGTGTGCCTATCCCAGGACTCACAGATGATTCCCACAAAGATGATTACCACAGGGTATATTCCCACCCGGGATGATTGCCACTGAGATAATTCTAACCTAACCTAACTTAACATACATAGGAAAAGTGGAAATCATGTCAAGTGGGAATCTTCCCAGATTGTGATCATCTTTGTGGGAATCATCTGTGAATCCTATTTGGGGAATGGAAGCATGGAAGCATCCTGTAAAAATTACGGAAATTCTCATGGCTCCCAAAGATGTTCTCACTAACAACAAAATTTCCAAGACTTACAAGAACAATTTATAATTGAAAAGGTGACATATAGTAACGTACTAATAAACGATCAAACTGATGTTACTTGAAGCTCATTAGAGGGTCAACGCCAAAACCTTTTCTAAGCTCAACAAGGGCTTTTATTATCATAGCAGATACATGTCGGGTAACAAAAATTCCTCGAGGTTGTATTATTATGGCATCAAATATTTCGACGTCGACGGAAAAAGTCTTTTTTTTTGTCAAAAGCACAGTGAAATCTTCATACAGGCAAATTGTGTATATGTCTGCATATACAATTGTATAATCTCACTGAAGCCTACATTTTTTTCGTTCCTTCGACTGTACACCTTTGTTCAAAGTTAACGTATTGGCATATATCTTCCAAAGGTGAGTTTTACGAACACAAATATATGAATCCGAAATATTGGAAGGGACCAGCGAAAGTTGCTTTTTTCATCAAAGTCGTTTGGAACTAAAGATCTAACTCAACCGCATATTCAGGTTAATTTGAAAAATCAAGAAATTGTACCCAATTTTATCAGAACGTTTAAAGATTAACTTGTCTGATATTCGAACCAGCATTTACATGAAACAAAGTTTCTTGTCATCCCGCAATTACCTTGAGCTTAAAATATTATGATTCTAGCTTATTGAGATTAGTGCATAAGTATGTAATTGATTAGGAAATCCTGATTTTTGTAACTCTCGAGTTTTGCTAATTATATTCTGGGATGCCTTTTGATTCTAAAATGTACGCATTTTTCAGGTTTGTTTATTAAATGGCTCGGGAAAAGTGCATTTTTGGTGTGTGAATACAATCCTTTGCAAATCTCCAAGAGTTTCTTTTTTCTTCGGAATGTCCTTTTGATAGTTTTAGTTTCGCCAACGACACCAAAAACTTTCTCTTTGAGGTTTTCTTTTGGGTTGACCTGACGATGATGACTTTGTCATTGGGTTGATGGCAGCGGGCCAAATGAAGCTTGCTTTTGGTGCCTTTTTTTCCTCAAACAAAATCGCGGTCCTTTTTCGCACTCAGGACTTTGAGGAGCAGCGCTTTTCCTCATTACTTCCACTGTTTTGACTCCGTTTCTTTGAGAAAGTGACTTTAGAAAAGACCTAAAGCTCTTAAGTTGAGGTTCCAGGGTTTGAATCTGGGGAATATTAGAGGTGGGTAAATATCGGTAAAATCGTTATGTACACAGGTAACGGCTTGAACACAAATAATATTATAATTTAATGTCTGAAACGGTCCAAAATTTCAACGCCATGTAAAAGAGGATGAAGGCAAGTGGTCATTGCTAGTGGTTGGGGTGTTGTGAGACAAGTAATACAATGCATCTAGCCAGAAATTTGAAAGTTTGGATGTTTTGGAATTTCCCCCAAAATCACGGTTTGCTTCAATCCCACTAGCAAAATCCTACAGTTTTAAACATTCGATTCAAGTTTTGATTTTTAATAGTGTTGCATATTTCCCAACCAAAGCCTTTTTTCCACTGGAAATGTCCAAAACCGACCCACTCAAAGCCTGCCTAAAACCAAACCAAACGTCCAAAACGCGCTTTTTATATGCATTCAGGTATTTGTGTCAGATTACCCCAACACTCACATGTGTTTTCCCGTCCGTTTTGGTCAGGTTTTGGACCGTTTTTAAGGCAGCCAAGTTCTTTTCGAATCAAAAATGGTACTTACCATGCATTTTACCGGTATTCGTCCATTCCGAGTTTTTTTCCGCAAACCCTACTTTAGTTTTGAAGGATGGACGGAAGTGCAGTGGCTGGTGGCAGTCATCAGTTGGGTAATACTATATGGATAAAGCCTCTCTCTCTTCTTCTTTTTCTGCGTCTTCATGTCATTATCATCATCAACATCGCCTCTCTTGCAACTTCTGAAAGGAATCAGCTCTCGGGTCGAAATTGAACACATGTTCCCTCGTTGAAGATGAGGTTGAAGGAAGTGAGAAGACAAGGGAAATGACAAAATGACAACACATTATTTTCCAATTAGGATTGTGTCACACTCTCAAAAAACCTTTTGTTCGTAGAAACTTATAGGCCATATTTTAGTGGTAGTTACGTCCCAGGTAATTTCTTAGGTGGGATAATCTGCATTATTTTAGCAGGACGTGGGGAAAAGTGCAGGAATGGGAACATCACAGCATTTTTGAAGCACAAAATGCACAAAC
>JAHZMY010002865.1:0-45488 GCA_027743915.1 Seira sanloemensis | reverse complement strand
TAGTTTTTCACGCGCTTTCGACTGGTAGCAAAATTATGTCATTTGGCGATGTCACGGTTGACCCCCACCCATTGTCAGAAATCATGACGAGAGCTCCGTGTCTGTGTAAACAATTCGCACTCACTCATCAAACATGGTTTACAAGGCAGTGTGTGAAAAGGACGAGAAAATGTCATTTAGTGTATCACATCGAGTCCTCTCAAGTCTGAGAGAGAGCAATGCGCTGTTGCGAACCATGGCAGGCTTTTATGATCTCTTATGAATTTACAATCTATTTTTCTTTTCTCGAAGCCAGCCCTCTCTCGCAAAAGCATCCCTCTCTCCGCTCCAAATGAAATAACGAAGTGATCCAAATGAAGTAAAAAATGATCTAACTGGAGCAATGGCAGAATGTATTAGGTTTTTGAAGCCGAGTATCGTTCGCGGATGTGATGTTGGTGAATGATGATAATGAAGATGATTAGGATGAGCAGAGAGTGAATTTTTGTGCGGAACAAGTGGCTGTGGCTCCCTTACACCAACTGTACATAGTTTCAATAAGTTGGGGAGAGAGAGAAAAAAGCTGAAGGCATTCAGAGTGGAAGAGGAGAGTACATTACCATCCTATTTTTCCTTTCACTAAACAATCCGCCATTTTCACTTGATTTCATTATTTCCATCACATCGATCTCATCATCATTCTCATCGTCATCATCATTTTACATCCTTTTTCGTATCAGAGGCCAGGCATTCACTCGTCTCGTGTAGTTCTTTCCGGGTATGTGCCCTTTTCAGTAGCTAATTTAATGTTTCAAAATAAAAACTCTTTTCACTCTGTTGACTCTTGTTTTCCTTCATGAAGAGAAAAGTCTTTTTTCCCTTTTCATTCTGTCATATTACCCGGTAAAAAAGTTTTACAGTTTTTTACTTCGTGTGTGCGCGTCTATATGTGTAGCTAATAGCGGTAGTTAAGGGTAATGTGGTACTGCTGGACTGACTCTTCTTCCTTCCATTTCTTCTCTCTCTCTCTTTAACTTAAAGTTTATTTGAGAGAGAGAGAGAGAGAGAGAGGAAACCCCTTTCAGAAAGGAAGGAAAGTTCGCTAACCAAGTAGTATCGGAGGAGAAAAAACTTCCTTATTGCTTTCTTTCCCTCTACTGCTCTCTATGAAATTGTTGTTTTAACACTCATCATCGTCATCCTATCCGCTTCCCTGTGTTCTCCATTTGCCTCTCTGCCCAATATTGATACACAATAATGTACTTTTATCATTCCGTTATTTTTTTCACTCGGCGACTCGAGCATATTGTCAGAGTCCTTTTATTCTCCTCTTCATTCCTACTTTGTTCTCATGCCCGGTCCAGAAAAGGCAAGGGATACTGGAAGCAAGAAGCGCAGCGAGACTTTTTCTCAAGTCAGAGTTGAGTCTAGCCTCTGGCGAAAGAAAAGTTGTTTTTGCTTTTCTTTCTTTTTCCTCCCTCTTGACTGGCTGAGTCCTCCAGTGAGCTGAGTCGCTGAGTAGACGCAAAACTCAGTCCATTCATCCAGAGAAACAAGTTGGGAAGCACGTGAGATAAAGATGTATGAGGTAGGAAAGGGAAAAACTTGTGTCGTATAGTAATAGGCTCAACTCTGCAGTAAAATTACATTAAGTAGTTAGCGAAAAGAGAAAGAAGGAAATGGGAAATCCTAGGTGGATCGTGTGGATTGGGAATGAGAGGCTTAGGTGGGAAAAAGAGGTGGCTGTGCGCCTCTCCCCACACACACACAATACAGAAATCCCATAAGGATACACACTGTATAAATAAAGTACCCTGTAAATGTAAAGGTAACTGCTTTTTTGCACCATTTACCAATACCGGTTTAATATATATGGTTTTGCTGGGTAGCACATGAGCGAGGAGCTGAATGGAGCGGCGTCAGAAGGGACTCAGTCACAGCGCCGCTGGTTCTAAAGTACCAAAAAAAAGATTCTTTCGTGTTTCCCACTGTTTACCCCTCTCATTTCCTTCGTTTCTCCTTGTATCACCCTATTATCAGAGTCTTCCGTCTTGCTTAATTGCTCTCCCTGGACGCTACAGGAAAGTACAGGCGAGAGAAGACGAAGTTCAGTTTGTGAAGAGAAAAGAGAGAAAAAGTTTTTGAGACGGGAAAAGTAGCAAAGAGAAAAGCCAAGCCTCTGCTTGCGGCTTAAAATTCATACCTAAATATCATCATCAGTGAAGCTGAGTGAGTCTTATCCCAGAAGAAAAAAATATAGGCTCCGCGTTAGTCCTTTTTCTGAAATGGAGATTTTTTCAGAGCTGAAAACAAGAAACATTTTCATTTTCCCTGCACCCCTTGACTCGTCATCTCAAACACGAGGAATTCAAATGAGCCTACACAACAACCATGCTTCCCGAGACTTCCTTCGAGGAAGAAAGTGAGGAAGGAATGGATAAAAGAGACGGCAGAGGGAAGAGAGAAAAGTTGATTACTCGACTTGTTATTATTATTACGCTGCGTACACACAGCATGAGTGAGGGAGAGAAGGGAGCATCATCAGCAGCGCAGAGAGGAGATGCGAGAGCATTAAGGAAACTGTAAATGATACGAGAAGAGAAAGACTTGGAGAGAAAAACACAGGCTTTTCCTGATTATCTCCATCATCGGGTCAAAAGAACATGAGTCATTTTCATGAATTTTTACGCAAATCCCTTTTTCCACCATGATTCCAATTTTTTGTTCCACAGGAAGAGACTCACTTTCTTGTTTCTTCTTTCTTCACTGCTTTCGCTCATTCTTTCTACTTTTGCTCATTTCATCACTTGCTCTTGTCCAAATTCCCAAGGTGGCTGCTTGGGAAGAACAGCAAATGAATAGGATGCTCCTTAAGAGGGAAGGAGGATGTTGCACAAAGTGCAATAAAAGTGGTACAAGCATCAGAGGCAAATGAATTCAGCGAATTGCTTTGGCAAGCAGCAGTAGTAGATTGTGACATAGCAGGTCTCCACACCAAATTGCCCCCAGAAGCTCTTTAACCCTGTGTGCACATGCAAGACCATATCGTAAGCATACACTTTTTTATGCAGCCCTTTTTCTCACTGTGCAAGACACATGAAGCAAAAAAGATTGATTTGGTGCAGGCAGACAAAAGTGAGAAAAACGCCAAAAAAGGGCTGGTGGTCCGCTGGTTCTCTCAAAGCAAAAGCCCATTTGACTTGCCAATGTCAAACTTCCAAGTATGGGAACATTTCCTGCCTCTCGTCTACTTTTTACCTCTCTTTTGTCTTCCACACTTTATGGCCTTTCCAAGGCGTAAGACACTGTCTTGTTCCAAGACACTGTCTGCATATTGAAGTGCGAAGGTAGAGCTACAAAACAAATGCTGATTATTCTTCTTGGGAAAGATGCGCTGTTTTGTGTGGAGCAAAAGCGAGAGAGAGAGATGAGGCTGATGATTGCACTGCTAAAATTACTCGATGCAGCCAAAGGATGAAGAAGAGGAGGATGCTTATTACAAATATTATTATAAATTGCAGCGCTGTCACATCATCACGTAAGTAATGCGCTTGTGATGCCGGAGACGGCGAACAAGAGCAACTTTGTCTACTTGCTTTCGCATTGGCTTAGTCAACCCCCAGAAATATATTTTCTTCTAGTCGTGTTATACAAATCGTCGTCCCCGTCATCATCATAACTCATGAGGCTCATGTGCACGCGGTAAATAAATGTTGTTTTACACTACTCCAAATCCTTATTAAAATACATCATTTCATGAAGGCATGGGAGATTTTGTGTAACGCGTATATTTATCATAATAAACGCAAGCCTGCACACAAAAAAGTTTTCCATGAATAGGGAGAAGACGACTCTATCCTCTTTGATAACTACGTAAATATTGCTGAAGGGGTAGTAACTCTGACTTCAAGGAATCGCTGTAGATAAGGGAATCCGAGAGAGAGAGAGAGAGAGAGAAGAAAAAAGATTTATTGTTAGTAAACTAATAGAACACAACAATCTCGAGGCGGAGTCTGTGTGTGCCGTGCAATCTCTCTCCCCCATATGTAAACCTCATTTTTTTCTCACTGAAGAAAAAACTTTTTTCTGCTAACGACTTAAAAAAATTATGATATAAAAACGTGAATCGTCTCCATTTTTATTTATTGTATGGCGAAAAAACTCCAGCAAGCATTAGTGTAGCGTGGTGAGATGAACAAAGAAGCAAGGCATGTGTTATGGCGAGAGAGAGCAACAGTCTTTTTTCCTTCGTCAGAAATATAACTTTTGGGAAGCTGAAAAAATCACGTAAGGTTGCCCTTCTTCCACTGGTCTCGTGCTCTAAAGAGGGAAATAATGGCAGACGGTATGGAAACCCGAGAAGAGTTGAGAAGAAGGCTGTGAAGAAAAGACTTCGCCAAAAAAACAAATCTTTCTCGTATGAAGCATTTACGTCATGTATGCATGTATGCGAAAACAATTTTCCATTTTTAATTAAATCTATAATACGCTTTGGTTATAAGCACTAAGAATTTTCTTTTATCATAAATGGTTGTCATTTTTCAAAATATTGAAAAAAGCTACAACAAAATACACAAGTCTGCCACTGGCTTTTACACGCGAAGAAACTTTGCGAAGAAAAATTGCACAAAATAAATGGGGTAATATCTCCGTACCTGACTGGGTATTAGATTGTCTATAAAATTAGGTATGACTGTAAAATTGATGATTAGCTCCGTTCGGAGGCCCTAAATGACCCTTTACATGCAAATAGTTGGTGATCAGTCGTTGCATCGTTGCCTACACGCACCTCGCTATCAAACATTATCAATCTTGCTTTTGCTAATCTCGTTGAGCATGTCGCAAAAAGGTGAGTTAAAAATGCAATATCTTATCCCAAAGTCCACTACTTACAGCGTCCTCAAAGAAGCTTTATCTCATTTAAAAGTGAATTGAAGCGTAATAGGTAAAACGTGCGGAGCGACGAAGGGAGTCTCGCCGTGTCGAAGGCTACAAAGTAAACATGCAAATGTAGATGAAACACTCGATGTTAGAGAGATGCTCCGTTTCTTACATTCACTTGAGCAAAGTTGCTCTTAGGAAATGTGACTTTAAAAAGAATAATGCCATCTCTCAAAAGGTTGTACTCTCAGCGTCGTTCGTTCACTCACATTTTTTTTTACGATGCACGATTTTTTGACGATATGCATTTCATGAGAGATGGTCTTCTTCTCTACAAATCTATGTGGTACACCACTCACGACTAGGACAAGTGAGCAATGAAGCCTTTTCGAGAACACATTCGCCACTTGAGCATTCACATGTAAGAAATTGGAAGAAAAAACTCTTTGCAAAAATACGATGGTAATCCACTCTCCAAACTCAAGAGGAGAGGAGGAAATACACGTAAGTGGCTAGTAAGTGGCGAAGAATAAAAATGATTTTGTAGTTGCGACAAAAAATTATGTTGAAGCAATGCTCAGATGGCAACGCAAGACATCCGGCACAATTCCATCAGTCAGTTGCCCTCATCGTTTTGCTATCGTTCGAAATGTTTAGCGTTGAATGTTTGCGACAGAAAATTGTCTTTATGGTGGACGCTGAAAAGCAGAGAAGGATGAGGATGGGCCATTTGCCATTCTCTTTGTATTCATTTTTCTCTAGAGTTCCAGTGAGCTGCGTCACAAGTCCTATTTTTAGGTGGAACACTGACCATTATAACCAGGTTGGCTATTGAGATAAGCCGAAAGAAGTTAAGACAAGGGCAGACGATAAGAAGACGTAGGCTGTTTTTGTGGTAGAGAGCGTTATGTTCATAAAGCCTGGTAATAATAATAATGAACGGTGCACGCGAAGACTGACATGAAAAATATATTACGATAATGTGAAGTGGTGTAGTACCTTTTCTGTGTCCGCATCAAAATGGCATAATGCACTCGCATAATATGACAATATTGTATGGATCATCCTCATGAATATTGTAGAGGGCTTTATCGTCTTTTTCTCCCTGCTTCATTTGATCCTTGTAAGCAGTAAGCAAGGAAAAAAGCGTGTTGTTCTCGCTCGCAATGCCTGTGCGAGCCACATCGAAGACAAAATAAATAGGGATTATGGTCGGTAATATTGCAAAGAATCCAGTCACTCTAGTAAATTCTTATCATATCATGAAAAACCCAAATACGAGCCATTCTTGTCTGAGAGGCGGAAACCAGCCCAACAACAAGAAGAGAGAAAAATGTTTAAAAGTGAACCATTGGCTTCAAACTTTAAAACACAAGGCGTGCTATCTGCATTCATGAGTGAATATGAAATTCAGCTTCACGTAGATGCGGCTGGCAGGCACAGAACCTTCATGGCTGAACCGTGTTTGTCCGGCTTTCTCTAATGCAGCCAGCCTTCAGTTCAGAAATGTTTTTGCACTCATCTTATGTACCTAATTCATAGGCGTTATAAAATGACGTCTTATCAATCATAACATTCCTCCTGGAGAACGGTTAAAGTTGTAGAAGATGAGGCAATAATGATGACTGAAACATTTCTCAACTATTTAAGCTGTGTTATACCCCTATTTTTTATTGTATTAAATTTTCAGAGAATGGCGTATCTACCAACCACTGTCCTCTAAAACGGAAAAATGACAAATTGTTTGGTGCTGTTGGAGAAATAGTTAGCAATATGCTGGGTAATTTAAATACCATCTTGTCATTTTCCTTAGAGCAACCTTTGCAAATTGTCATTTTCCATGCGGCAATTAGGGCATATTGTTACTTTTCTGCATTCACGGTCGACTTGCTATTTCACTCAAGCTTCGTAGTGAGTTCCGGTAACGTTTGAAAAACAAAATAGTTAATGTTCCGCCCAAAACACTTCATGTACCGACATCTACGTCGGCTATCGTACCTAGCTTGAACTCGTGTCAAAGGTAAAATTTGTCTGTGGAAAAAATCGGTAGTGCATGCATGCATATATTTACGACATGACATGTCTTGCTAAAGGCTTTTTTGATTGGGTCACTTGCTGTGCATCTGAAACGAAGCTGTGGCGGTGGTGGTGTGTGCGGAAAGAGAGAAACTTTAGACGGAGTCGTTGTGATGGTCCCCTTTGTCCTAATACCTCTTTTCTCTCCGTCCCATGGCTATGTGCCTCGAATATGATTTTGCATGCTAAAGCTCTGGCTTTTTTGGTGTGATGTTGATATGACTAGATCAGAGTCACTCTTCTCTTCTGCTTTCCTACGAAATCATCAATAATGATCTGGCAAAGCGAGGGAGAGCTTCTAAAGGGAAATACTGCAACCATCTTCACCACAGCAGAGCATTCGCCCTGCCGCAAGAAATACAGGAAAGGGTGGCAGGGAAGTAGCAGGTATTATTATTTGAGCATCACATATGTACATGTATCCTTTTTTTCCTCTTCCTCAAGTGGGTAGCCATGGAGCTCGAGAAAGCTCCTCCATGCACACACAATCTTTTCAGTTTCAGCTGAAACGCTACGTGAACAATATTGTATCACGGATGACAGCAAAAAGCATTAGGAAGGCGCGCGTCCATCCGCGAGTGTGTGTGTGTGCTTGCATGATATCGATATGAGAGATGATGATGACGATGATGATGGGACGATTGCAGGAACGTCTGCATTCAGGAATAAGAAGGAGGAAATCATGCAAGCCCGTCACCAGCAAAGAAGGTAGCCACCAACGAATGGCGGAGAAGATCGCAAGCGAAAATCCCTGAAAGAAAAGAGGAAGAAGAGCTGGAGTAGCATGCATACCGTCATCCTCGTCATCATCATCGTCGTCCATACCACCTGCTAGTTTTTTTGAAGACGGTGTAGAGGCCAAGTTGTTGCATGCAACGAAGGAGCCTATGCAGTATAACTGAATTTTCTTGAGTTGCATGCATATTTCCCTTATCGCCTCCGCCAAGTTGCCTAAAGACTCCTCTTTTGCCAAAGCTTTAATGAAAAAAGTGGAGAGGGAGAGAGAAAGTTTCTCTTCTTCTGCTTTCACTCTTCTCAAGAGGAGAATTGGCTGATGGCACTCGCCCCGTGCAAGTACGTAGGCTGTGGGGATGCATGTGAGCATGCATGCATTTTCTCTTCAAGTGGATAATACGTGTGCAGGAGAAAGAGAGAGAAAATAATGAAATGAGAACTGGTCTTCAAAAACAAAGGTAACTTTAACTCGAGCAAGGACGAGATGGTATGGTGAAACTGTGAATTTGCATTAACAATAACTTTTTTCTCTCTTCATTCTTTAGCGTACAGATATGCATGTATACCGCTTTCTCGTGTCTTGCTGCTGCTGCTTCCGTCTCTCCTTTGTGTATTTCGTGAATTTTTGTACACGGATGGATGCACATTTTGCATGCAATCACAGAGAGGAGGCTAGACGTCAATGCATTCATACATGTTTTTCTCAACCTGCCCTTTCCACTGCTCCTGCCATACGAAGTCACAAGGGAGATTCGGAACTGAATGGAAGAAAAAGAAGCTCCAGTGAATAGACTTCTTTCAAATTTTCTGGGCAAAAATGCAAAAAATCTTGAGATAATCATTATATTTTCTGAAATAATTATGGAATAGTGTAAGAGAGAGAGGGAGGAAGTAAATTAATGCGGCGAAAAACGACTGTCCATGAATAGTTGAGCTGTAGGTTAGGTCAACCCGAGATGGAGAGAAGACCACATTCCCCTACAAAAACTTTTCCCAACATTTTCATATCATCATAATCATGAGTTTTATGAGTATCCATGAAGCAATTCCTGTGTACTTTCCTCTGCGCCTTTCTCAGTTCACTCTGGACTCGCAGCCTTCCTTTCACTCGCATTGTGAGAGAGCTTTGCTTTTCCTCGGCGAGCCGTACCACAGAAAGGACAAACAGTGCTAATGAATTCACTCGGTATGATTCGGGCGCGTGTTGGGTGGTGGCACTTTCACATAGTGGGCTCCGTGCAGCGGCGTTCCCCATGATATCCCTACTACTGCCGATGCCTTCTTCTCAAAACAAATATTGCCCTCAGAAGGAGATTGAAACAACTGTTGTTATGTCTGTTCATCTCTTGAAGAAAAAAACCTCTACATGATTAACAAACAAATCAAGAGAACGAGTTTGTTGAAACAAAGATTTTTTCTCTTTTTCCATTTTAAAAAGATTCTCGCGTTCTCTGGAAGAAGAAGATGAGAATGGGAAATGCACATCATTTCACGTGCTTACGTTGAGCCAGAAAATGTTGTTGTTGGGTTTAGTGGTTTAGTCAAACTTCCTTCTGTACATTTTGCTTTTTTCAAAAGTTTGCTTCGTTTTTACTGAGAACAAAACACTTTCTGGGCTTTGTGTAGGTAGTGGTGGTAGCACAACTCTTATCAGCCACAAACGGATATAGCATTTACTCGAAAATTCAAATCCTGTCAGAAAGCTATGCTTAGATACATGAAAGGAATACACACATCCTCTACATCATAATAAAGTGAGTAAAAGAAGAAAACTTTTTTCGAGTGTGTGTATGCGGACACACCGCACTGAATTGGGAGTAACTGCTACGTTGCCCAGAGATTTTCGCATAAGTCACATTGACAAGGAAAAGCAAAAAGTAAGTATCGTGTGAAGAGAGAGAAAGAAGCTTTTTCCTCTTCTTCAAAACCGTTTATGTCCTACAACTTGTACCCTTTAGATGCAAATGGGTTGAATGTACCACATTTGATATCGCCATATAACAATAAAAGCATAAAAATAAAAATTGTAAGAAAAGAGATTCGCGATATATTTATCTCAATACTCCAGAGTTATTCCGTGGTAGGGAGAAATGTGTTCTTTTGCTTGTCCAGCTTAGGGGAAATAGGGCGAAGACAGAAAGACGGAGTGCACACAAGAGCAGCAGCAACAACAATCATTTTCCATGGAAGGTGAGGACGGAGTTGCATGCCAAGCAACAGCACATACACACACACTCATCATATAAGTAGCTCTCTGCTCAAAGTCGTCATCGTTATACAAGATGATGATGATAATGCCCACTCGCAAAAAATGGAGGGCTTTACCGGGACTACATGTCAATAGGGGTAACAACCACTTTTTCCCGTATATAAGATGTGTCATGATTTTCTCTCGCCCTGTGGCTTATCACAATTTTTTATTCTCGAAAGCGTAAGTTTAAAGAAATGTAGCATTTGTAGGGTCCATTGAGGCGGCATAATGGGAGCAGAGCACGACCAAGAAACAAAAAAATAAGCCATTTATTGCATTTTTTGCCTGGGAAAAATTAAAGCTTTTTTTGGAATAGAAAATTTTTTTACTAAAAACTTTTTTCTTTCTCCAGTTGGCCGAACTTTTTATATTTTTGGGTTGGTGTGTTTACTTTTGGATTGAATTGCATGCATGCACTGAAAAAGTGGGGAGAAAAGGGAGAGAGAATGCTGGGAATGGAAACAGTGGCCTGGTCTGGTTGAAGGAGAACTCCTTCTTTCCCCTCTTTGTCTCCACCACAAAAAGCGCTTTATTCCCTCGGTAAGTATGAACACGTAGACACACTCAAGGCCCGTTTATTTGTCAATAATAGGAATATAACAGTCACAGATCACATATCGACATTGTAATGTCTCCCGCGACTATTATTGTATGTAACTATGACGAAGGAGAGTATTTCTATTGCTTTCACAATATTTTTTTACATAAGAGGGAGAGAGAACGCCGCACCAGTAAAGCCACCCGTCATATGCATTCTTACGTAATCTGTAAAGGTAAAGTATGGCGCAGTCCTTCATCCTCTGAAAAATATCCATTTTTTTCATTCTCTCCCGTCTCCTTGAATGTGAGTACAATGGCAATATTGAATTGAATCCGTTTTTCCTTCCTTCGTTTTAATATGACACCGCGACAAAAACGGGCAGACTTTTTTCTTCCCTCTCGCTGTTCGCCTTTCACGTAAATACATTTTCTTTTTAAAAAAAGTTGTTTGTTACGCCAGTCAAGTGTGTAGAATTTGATATTTTTGTACTTCTCCAAGAACCTCCTCGAAAGTAGCTCCTTCTCTCCTTGCAGGAATAAAAATTGTAACAATGAAACCTCCATGATTTACATATGTTCATGTGTTCCTACGAAAATATCCTCTCTTCGTGATTTCGATATTTCCACATGTGCTTCTTGTAACTCTCTCAATGTGTATGCTTAGTACTTGAGAGCGAAACAGGAAATCCGTATTCTTTCTACCTTATCTTTATTGTATAATGTTCAGTTTTGCCATTTTCTTTTTTTATCCAGGACAGTTTTTCTCCGTGTGTTTGTTTTGTTAAGGGAGAAAAAACACGTCTTTTCCAGGGATGTGTAGGAGGCTATATACACTTGCGTACATAAATAGTCGCTGATTGAGAGAGAAAAGTGGGAGCCCCTTTTCTCTGCGAGTGTTTTCCCCAATACACTCACTTCAAATCAACATGATCATCATTCATTCCGCTAGCTCGTCAGTGCCTAAGTCATTACTCCTGCTCGATGTCGATATTCATGGACTTTTTCTAGGCATGAAAGGACGGGACGGGAAAAGGAATTGTAAGTATACAAGAGGTACACATTGGGACAGGGGTAGCGTTTTGGGCTGCTTCACTCTGCACTCCATTCCTTTCTTTTTCTTCCTTTTGCTTTCTTCCTTTCATTTTGATGGACCTGGACTACCACCGACTACTTCCCTCTTCTATAGAGTCTTGAGTGATCTATTTCTCTTTTTTCGGTTATTTTTGCGTGAACTCCTTTGAAAAACGAGAGAGGGGAAAATGTAAGCAGGAATCCTTTTCTTATTATTATGGTAGGCAAAGAGACGAAGCTTCTCTATTTTCTTCGGCTCACATGATGCCAATGGAGAGCCAGAGAGGACGACGACGGAGTTCTCAATTGAAAAAAGGAATGACGAAGGTATAATGTCTATGTATGCATTAAATACAGTTGAGTTTGTTTGAATTCAGGTTTATGTATATATTTTGCACAAAAGTCTTCCTGCTGCTCTCTGTTTCCTCTCTATCTCCCTCTCTCCTCTATGCGTACTCTTTTTGCCAATGAATAAACATGAAAGAAAAGCACACACCAACAAATAAAGAAGTAGTCGTGAATCATCATCAATCGCTTTTTATCCCTCTCCTCAAGTATGTATTCCTACGTCAGTGTATTGGGACGTTTGCAACTTTATTTGCTTCAACTAACTTTACATTTTTTCTTCTTCTGTTCCTACTGCCTTTGACTTGGGATAAGAAAAGTTGAGATTTTTTGTTTGTATTGAGGCGCCTTTGAAAATGGATGCGTTTTGTGCCATCCATCATCATAATATGGACAATAATTTGAATGAAGACGAGACTCCGCATAAGGCATAATATATTAAGTAGGTAGGGAACTGTGTCTTTTTCAAGTCAACTGCAGGCTATGCAGTAGAGTAGAAAAACGTATTCTCGGGAATAAAAATAAATATAACAATTTTCCGCATGCTCTTGACTCCGAGCTTGACAAAGGAAGGGAGAAAAAGTGCTCATCAAACATGATGATGATGGAATGGATTGGATGGGAGGAAAAAGAAAATGAGATTGATATGAATACCAATGATATGCGCACAATTCAGACTAGATTCGTGTCGTACGTAACTTTGACATAGGATCTTTTGAGAGCTGCAAACATCATATTATTTGTCTCCGGGATCTTGACTACCCATTATTATTATTATTGCAACGATGGTTCCTTCGCGGCCTCTCTGTCTTCCCATCACTCTCATTACACATGACAGGTTGATCTCACGTCGCAATTACAATGCTTAAACAAAACTCAAAAATGGAATCACTAGAATAATGTACATATGTTTGACCTATCAGTTTGGCTAAATGAATTATGTAAAGAAGGGGGAAATTGTAGTATTTTTTGCTTCATATTAAAATTGCTCTGGCAACATGAAAATTGATTAATTTTCCTTCCTTTCAAAGTTCGACATGCATAGTTTGATTTCGCACGACTGATGATGACGACGATGACGACGACGCTGATCTAATAGATATGCATAAAGAGCACATATCTTTTTAGTGAATGAAGGATACGCGTGAAACTCATACGCAACAATGAGTTGAGTCGTGAGTCGTGCGGCGCATTCATCAGTCTCATCTTATTATTGCATTATGAAACGGAGTCGTGGAGCTGAAGGTACCGCACCGATCATGAGATGAGCTCTTTTCGGTGTCTGTCTGTCGTCTTTCCGACTGGTAAGAAGATGTGCAGAATGTCCTTCTGGAGCACAACCTATCTACATATAATGCCACCCTCACCAGCTCTACTCGTCATACCAACAACCAAAAAATCAGCAAAAACAATAAGCCCAAGTAGATACAAAGTGCAAGGATCGCCGTACAATTTGTGCATGTAAGACAAGTACACTAATTACGTAATGAAAGCACAGGTTTGAATCTCAAATTTTTAACCAAATCCTATCATCATAATTATAAGAAAGTTACGCTGAATATGATTTCTACAAAGCTAAAAAGTCCAAATATTTCCTTAAGTAACTGACACAAACATCATAAACGATATTATCTGAATTTGATTTTAAAAACACTACGGAGACGATTGTCTGTAGGTAATATAGGATGGAAATTAATAGGTAACTATGTCTTTTTGTGGACTGAAACCTCCCTTCAAAAATAATTACGTCCTTACAAATGATTTGCATAAAGTCTGGGCAGTCCCGTCTCTCGCTCTGATTTCCGAAATGCATCCCTTTGGCCTCCGCTCCGCTACTTCTCAATAATTCTTTTCCGAAGACGTTAACGCTTCTTTAATGATGATGACACAGTCAGGGAAACGAGAGACGGAGAGGGGTCTCTTTTATGTAGGTAAAATATTGGCCATGCCGTGGCCGTGGTTTCTTTCTTTCGTTGATTACATCACACAGCAATGATTAAGAACCTGATGATGGTTCAGATCATGATTAGAAGAAGGAGGCCCATTCATGCACCGTCCCGATCTCAACGCACAATTTCATGTGTGCCTTATGTACGCAAACAGATAGCAATTTGCTTGCCGTCTCTCGCGTTAGTGCGTGCGCACCTTCCTTAGGAAACAAAATTAGCATATAGCACCGTTCAGTCCTTCGCGTACTCGGTCCATCGCCGCTCTGCAGATTTTTGTCTGGGCTGAACTTATGTATCATGTGAATTATGATTACACGAAAGGCACGCATTAAGTCCATGCATTTTTTGCTATCGGCATGGATGCCATATATTTCACTTACCTAATTTCGCCTCTCTTTTGGTGAGCATCGTTCAGTCTCCGTCCTACCGCTGTGTGCAAGACGATATGCTTTATATACGAATGCAATCAAATCACCATTTGTTACGCACACATGACATAAGAACGGTTTTCTTTGGATTCCCAGGAAATCAGCAAAATGCAATATCTGGAGGTTCGCATACGAGAAAAAAATAAAGCAATGTGAGAGGATTTGGACTTGCTTTTTGTCTTCTTTCAAAATGGGCTTCATGTGAATAAGGTAAAGCTCTATGCTCTCATGCATGAATAGAGCTGAGCAGGAGAGAAAAAGTTGCTACAAAATGCTAAATACAAGAGTCGAGGGCTCACTCGTCGCCCTCTTCCTCATACACGTCCGTTTCACGTCAACTAATCCTTCCTTGATCATCAAGAGAAACTGGAAATGGGAGATATCTAAAGCCTGGCTAATTTTTTAGCCACAATGAAAAATCCAGTACAGCGGAGCAGCGGATCAACAACAATAAATAACGAGCATAAAAAGCCGACCTTTATGAGCAAACTTGGCACACAAAAAATATTGAGAGAAAAATGAGAACAAGCCCGTCTTTACATTTCTCCCTTCCCTTAGTTTGGAATAATAGGTGAAGGCAGAATTGGAGAAAATGACAATAAAAATGTGAGCAAAAGACTAACGACATCATCGCAAAAGCAAAGAGACAAACTTTTTTGTCTCTGCTTGTTGGACTCTCCCTCTCTCACTTTTTGTTTGATGTGAAAAAAAAACAAAAAAATACGAACAAAATGCCTTAAATATAAATACCAATTCTGTAGCATGACCAGAAAAGTTTGTTGCGATTCCATGCTCATCGTCCTCATCATCATGAGTTGGTTGTGCCTTCGAATTATTTACAGATTTTCCGATTCATCTTGTATTTTGCCATGTTTGAACTTGTTCTCAAAGCTTTGTCCCTGCCTCTGTTTTTCTCTCCTTGAAGCTTACTCTTTATGAAAGAAGAAGGACAAACTTTTTTTCTCTCTCTTTTACTATTTCTGAGACGCTTTTTTATATTTTTTGGAGACTGGGAAAATGGTATCGAGGTATTACGCACGTATGTAACATAATAAATAAGAATGATAAGTGTGATGTGACGCTGTGATGTATCCGCTCGAAAAATGTGTGCTCTTCTCTAAAACTTTCTCTGTGCCCATATAACCAACTCCCCCCCCTCTCTCTCTGTTTTCACAGAAGACATTTTGCTTCGCGGAAAGAAAAGAACATTCTTTCGCTGTTGCTTTCCCCACCGCTTCTTTCTCTCTCTTCACCATTCCATATTCCATGCATGTGCTATATCTGCGATAGACATGTATATTTTCCCTACCTTTTCGAGCATCCAATATTTACATTATTGTACATTTTCTCATCTCTCTTTCGCTCTTTCATGAGTGGAGCAAAAGCCTTCGAATAGTAGGCAGTGGCGAACATCAGAGCAACAAACAAGGCGAGAGAAGAAAAAGCTCACGCACAACAGGAGAAGGAGAGAAAAATTCGGTATATCCAGAGAGGATCTTTCTATACTTTCACGCACAGCCCAAAAAATCCAGTGTGTACCTACCTACCTATGCAATGCATTGTAATTTCCAGTTTCCCTCAAGCTCCATCATTCTTTCTTCCACACACACATTTTACTCGTCTGATCATGATCATCAGTCTCGTATCATTTCTGATGCGATCACTAGTTGTATTTTCGAGAATGCCCTGATCCATATATTACAGTGCGTCCCCGTAGTACACCTAGGCGAAGGCAACAATGCCTCATCAGCATCCATCTTGTATAAAAAGTCCCCAGGACAGCAAGAACAAATGAGAATGTATTGTTGAGGCAGTATAATGCACTTTTTGCAATGCAATACATCTCTCTCTTCCAACAAAATCTGTGAGTAAATGCAAGGTAAGAAGGAATACATTGTAAAGTAATGGGTAGGACAACAACAATTTCTACTGTTGCTCATCTCTCTCGTCTTCACCCTAAAATATCATTTTTTACTCCCTTGCATGGTGTGATATGTGAAATAAGGCTCCTTGTCATGCACACACACACACACGAGAGAGAGAGAGAGAGAAGAAGGCGCATTTTGAGAATTCCTTTGTCCCTCTTTTTCATCTTCTCTCCTTCCAATATTGTACAGCATCAAAGGAGACTTGATACGCGAGTTCTGCGTATTAATGAAATACAAACTTTTTATTGCAAACAAAACACTCGGCTTCTGAGAAGAAGAAAAACATATTTTGTATGATGAGTCGCGTTCGTCGCACTCCACCTTCTCAGACTCATGTAGTGTAGTATGAGGGAATCTGTACGAAATCCCAGTTGAAGCATTTACACTCTAAAAAGCTTCGAGCTTTTTAAATATTCTCTGCTATCCTCCTCCACATACTAGGGTTTTTGAAGACAGAGAGGCACACACGATATTTGGTAAGCCAAGGTAATATAATGGCTTTGCCGCATCTTAGCACACAACATCTTTCCTAATGCAGAAGACGAGGAGAATGCGTGTGCTCTGTAGAAACATTTTATTTGATATTTCATACCCCTTCTTTGAGGTGATGGGATGATGTTGGAGACGACGAAAAAAAAACACTTTTTTCTCACTTGCATCTACTTTCTGTGTATACACATATTTAAGCAAGTGTATGCATATATCCAGGCAGGGGTAGAGATTGCATTGCACTTTTCGCTCATCGTCATCCTCATCATCCTTCTGGGTAGTATTAGTGTTACGAGCGAAGACATATAGAGGGAATAATTTTTCTCTCTTCCTTTCAGTGATACTTGACACTCTCAAGAAGAAAATATCTTGGTCTTCATTATGTAAGGACTAGAGAGTCCTGTGTGCTCCCCAACACATAGCACACGCAAAAGAATACGGAAACTGGTCGTAGTCGATGTCCACGTCGGTGTATACCATTTCATAAGGTTCTATGGCCATAATGTACATGCACATCTCTCAATGCTACACACATTCTGACTACTTCTCTCCCCGACAGAGAACAGAGAATACACACGAATATATTGAGAGTTGAGCATCTATTTTATCCCTTCAACAAACTATACAAGAAAAAATGCCTTTTGCCTCTCTCCGCTTTGCTTTTCGGTGTATGCAATGTTAGAGAGAACGACACTTCCTTCCCCTTTGAAAAACATGCACAGATCGAGAGAGAGAGAGAGAGAGTATGGAATAGAGAGGGCGAAATGTTTTTCCTCTCTACGTCGTGATCATCATCCAACCCCGAGAAGAACGAAACCAAAAGAAGAAAAAACTGTAGTACCACACTAGCAACTACACTCAAACCAAACCAGTATAACCAAAAAACTACTTTACATAGTTGGATTGTATATGTGTGTGTAGAAGAAGAAAATATCCTCTCTCTGCTTCATACCATTTTTTGAGTTTGTGTTCTTCTGGGGGTAGTATTCTTATGTGAGCCTGAGGAAACCAAGTTGGCCTGAGAGTGATTGAGACTAGAGAGAGAGAGGAAGGAGAATAAACAATATATTAGTGCACACGGAGACTCTGAACATTTTCTACTTTTTAAGTACGACATTAGTTTTAAAAACAATTAATGTGAAAAAATTAATTTCTACGACTTTTAGTTGCACTTCGTCAATGAGACATTTTGGTTCACTCGATCATCGCAGTTTGAGCAGGAGACCAAAGGGAGGTTGAAAAGATGAACCTCAGCATCAAGTTCTTGTTTAAGATTTCAGTGTGTGTGACGCGTAGTGGGAACGTACAAGAGAAAAATTGATATTGTCGGATTTGAGAAGGATTCGGTTTGAGAAAAAGAATCTATGTGAATACAAAATAAATCTGATTGATTTTCGAGTTTTTCGCTTGGAGAGATGGAGGAAACTTGGGAATTGACTTAAGGCTGTGTGTGTCTTGTGGTGGTCATGGACAGTGGTGAGGATGTGTAATGTAGGTTTTAAAAATGTAAGTCAATCTCTTTTAATGCAATTGAGAAAAAATGGCTTTGCGCTACGTTATCATCGTCTTTGCCATGATTCATTTTATGTGATATCACACACACCAAAATTTGATAGCCCAGAGGCGATGTTTTCTGTTGATGAAATCATGCTCACACAAATCGGTCATATTTTGGAGTCAAGTGAAGGTGAATTGGGTTTAGAGAACCGAACATGAGGTTCGCATGATGGAGAAAAAATATGATACCGTTTCTCAGAAGATATTTCCAATTTTCAATTCTTTACCTGTGGGTGGGGGATGATGAAGTATTTTTTGAGGGAAAATGGAAAAGGAAAAAAGAGAGTTATTCACTCTTCGTTAGGCTTCATAAAGAGGGCCACCATTCACTAAGTTTCTAAATGTGCTATGATGTGCTAATCTATATTTATGTTACAAATGAAGTCAACATGATCTCATCATATTTGCATTTCCGTTTTTATGGAGCCATAATAACAGTAGCGACAGCCACAAACTCAAGTGAGATAAGATAATATTTGCACCCAACAAAACAGTAGATTAGGTCCTGCTACTGCACACGCGAAAAAAATGTGTATCGTCCAAATGTGCACATCGAAAGTGGATAGGCTTGGTCGAAGGACAACCACGCACATTTACTCATGTCGATTACGTGCCAATGTTCTCCTCATTTTCGTCATTCCTCGTCATTTCGTCTTTGTCAAATAAAGAACTGGTGACTCCAGAGCTATTATTCTTGGAGCATTTTGCAGCTCCTCAACAGTAGGGAATTTCTTTTTATCAATGTCAGTAGAAAGTGTTGAGAGGGAAAATAGTTTTCCTCTGTGAGGTCATACGTGCAAGTGTCAGAAAGAAATGAAGACGGAAACGAGAGTTATGAAATGTGAATTTGAGGCAAATCGCATGATTATTGCCTCCCAATTTCCTGCAGTGGCAATTATGGTGACGCATCCACAGGTCAACAGCATTTGAAAATAACATGTTCAGCTTGAAAACAGGGACGTGTAGAAGGCAAGCGTCAATCAGGGAAAGCAGAGCCATTGACTTTCCTATTAATAAAATGTTGGCAACAGAGATCTGCCATTAAAGTTATTAAACTGTTGATGAGAGCATTTCTCGTAATTTGGGCGAAAAACTGCCGTTGAGCTGAAGGTGGACTCGAGTTAATTTTAATGGGAGCACATTTGGTCTCCCACGAAAAAATAAGGGAAATAGCAAGAGGTGGACAGAGTCGTTCATAAAAAAGTCATTTATGAGAATTGATTGGACGACTCATCGACATTTAGGAAATTTTCCCAGGGAGGAATAATATGGTGGTAGGTGTTATTATTGTTATCGCTGCGAGGGAAAGAAATTGCTAACCGGGACAGATATAGATTGATATGCATGCATTTGTGTTGTATGCGATGATGACACCAGCTCTATGCTGGATTAGTCATCCGACTTGAATACTTTGGAGAGGACGAAAAGGCAGGTTTATTATTAGTTATTATGCAGCTTTGTCGTGTGAGGACCTAATACAGTTTTTGAGCTATTGATGAGCCTCGGACGTAGTGAGTCCATGTTTTTTTGCTTCTAGTCAGTCAGTAGCGAAAGCAAAGTAGTGGACTGACAAAGAAAGTACAAGAGCACAAGCTAAAAAGTGTACACAAACCATGTGTACATCAGTCGCGCCTAATAGTTTTCTCTTGTTAATTACCCTGGTTAAGGTTGCATGAGAAGAGTCCGTTCACAGAGGTAAGAGAAACCGACGACGCGATGTCGTTTGCTCAAAAATACGATGGAGGCTTTTGTCAAATAATAAATACAACTAGGTCTAATTGTTTCGCAAATGAGCCCTTACATACGTACCGTTATAGTGCCAAGTTTTAAATATGGATCAGGAAGCGATAAAAGTATTTGGGGAAATTGGGATATTCCTATTTTAAATGTTGCATTCTTAGAATGGCGTTAATAAATACATTTTTAAAGGTGTACAAATTATTCAAACAGCAGCTAATGCCAAGGCAGTGTGGTTCGTTGAAACTGCCAGTTCCAGACGCACATTTTTGTGGAGAATAGTTGTTATAAGGGAGCAAAAAATAGTAGCATAAGTAGCTGAATAAAGTCGATTTCGAGGCCCAATGCACCCTTTTGAACAAGAGTCTAAAAGGGCTAAGTTAAAGTCTACTAACAAAAGAAGAGAAAATTGGCTCGTTTCGTCCTCATGACTCATGAATACTTACGTCCTCATATTGGAATATTCCAATGACAAATACCTACCGATCGATTCGTGTCACGTGGGTAGTCATTTCTGGATGATAAGCAGAAGTACATATGTATATTACATGCATCCAGTCAGTCATCAAATATATATTTTGACCAGGCCCAACCCTGGTGCAAAGTTAATGTAACAGGTTGGTTGGATGCAGATACTTCCCGCATATATTATTGTTACTTAGAGCGTAATGGGAATTTCATGGAATTATCATATGTTAGTAATTTAGGGCATATTGGGAAACTAATCCAATTCACTTTCCCAGTTGTCATAATAAAAGCTCGCCTCAAGCCAGTTCATTTTCACAGGAGATGCAGTAGTAGCAATTAAGAAGCTTTCTGTCATAAATTCCACCACCCTTTGAAATGTTCCTTTCTACCCCCACAACAGCGCAAAAAATTGTGACGCGTGGGTTGGATAAGTAGATGTGGGGGAACAAAAGGAAAACTTTCATCCGCACATTTCTTACTTATGAGCTGCTTCTTTGTCTCCCCTCAAAAAATTCTGTGAGATTGCTGAAGTAATTGCGTACAAGCATCTCTCTCATCTGATTCCTGTACTTCAAGGAACGATCCTTAAAGGACGACAAGGAAGCTCGTTTATAGCGAATAGAGATTGTCTCTGGTGAAGGCATCTATTTCCAATCTTCCTTTCAGCCAGTTTCTCCATTCTTCTCCCTTCCACTTGACTCTTGTGTTGTGTGTGCTTGCATCACTCTTTATTCCTCCGGATGGCTCCTTGGAATGGAAGCGGAGGGAGAAAGGGGAAGCTATAACTTTGGCTGGAGGAAATGAAGGTGGCAGTTGCTCCAAAAGAGCATTTGATTAGGAAGTAGTTGGAGCGAAAACTCGTTTCACTCCACACACACTCACACCCGATATAGCGCCGTACAATGAAGTATTTAAAAAATTCCTCCACGATCACATCGGCTGCCTTCTTCCCAAAAGGCTTCTTTTTTCGCCAATTTGCATAAACTTCCAATAAAATTTTCCTCAGGTGAAAGAGAGAGAGAGAGAAAGGTTTGGCTAAGCCAGACAAGGAATGGCAAAAAGAAGGGAAGAAAGAGAGCTGGATGCAAGTCTCAAAGAGCAGTATTCCGCCCAAAGATATTTGGAGTATGAAGAAGGCGCATCTATGTATACAGGATATTTGTTTTGCTGTTATTCTGTCGACTCCACACGGCTTCTGAAGAGAGTTGCTCATGTTCCATAACGACGACGAGATTTCATGAAGGGAGAAAGAGATGCTGTTGAAAAACGTGAGAGACGCTGCTGCTGGTGTTACGCTGCTCTCTCAGTTTTCTGTTGCGGTGCAGCTTCAGCAGAAGCCAAAAGCCACATATTTTTCCGCTCGCAGTTTTGCACTCATTTGCGATTCAGCGTTATGTAGATAAGCACGTGTGGGGCAGGCCAAATGGCTTTGTTCTTGTATGTGTGTGCAACTTGATTAAGTAATCATCTCCTTTGTTCACAGGTAGTCATCATCAACCCGTTTTGGATCAAGTGACTTAATTTCCAGACGTCGTGGAAAACTTGGAATGTAATGCTCAGGAACACAAAAAATATATGAAAGCAGCTCCTTTCTTCAGCTCATGACTCAGTAGTAGGCGACCACAAGATATCAATATTTAGGACATAAGTAAACAACGTACTTGGACAACTTTGACCGTCATCAGTCAGCTTACTCACTTCTTCTCTTCCGGTGTGCTGACTCAAAAGAACTCAGTCATTTCGAGCTCCAGCTACATACTTATTTATGAGTTTTAAGTCTGGTTAGATGTAAAAATATCTCTTGGCTGCAATCAAAGTGCTTATCAAGTGCAATGAAGGGAGTGTGACTGTTGAAACAAGTTTAGGTGTGCTTTGTATTTTTTTACTTGGACTCCAGCAAGTCATAGACACTTTTTACGGAAAATACTAACTCATTTCAATAACATATTTATTCCTACTTGATAATGTATACAGCTTAATTTTTTGCAAAAAAAAACTCGCTGGCGGCAAATAAAAGTGTTTTCCTAAACAGTTTAAGAGTACAAACTTTTAAGCAATATAAATTGAATGAGCTGATATGTGTGAATTGAGTAGTTAAGCAGTTAATAATTGTGCTCTTAAAAGCAACCATTTAATCGAAACTTTTGTGACTTGCATTAATTAAAAAGGTGAGATTTTTTGGGTGGAGAAGTGGGCTGACAGTGTGAACTCGTTCCTTGAAGTCATTGCAATGTCCCAGAGTTGATTGAATGGTAGAAAGGGGTGGGTGGCGAACAGTTAACTCGACATCCGCCGTGTCAAAATGTTATCTCGGCTGGGGATCGCAAGGCTATGGGGCTTCCTTCTAGCAATAGCTTTCTTACCGTCAGCACCATGTGTTCCGAGCAGTCACGTCGTCTCCACGTTCACCGACCCCACAGGGGACAACAACACGGTGAACAACCATCTCGTGGTGCACAAAGAGACTGGCACTTTGTACGTTGGTGCAGTTAACCGAATCTACCAACTGAACCCAAACCTTCGGATGCTCGCGTTCAACCGCACTGGCCCATTCGAAGACTCTCCAGATTGCTCCGGCTACAGAGACTGTCCAGAGAAGGCAAAGGTCAGCTTGACAAATAATGTGAACAAGGCGTTGGTCGTCGACTACAGCAGAGCGAAGCTCATCGCCTGTGGCAGCCTCTACCAAGGCATCTGTTGGATTCTCGGCTTGGACAACGTCTCCAACTCCGAGTCAGAGTTTATAGGCGAGCCCATCGTTGCGAATAATGAGACGGCGAGTACGGTTGCGTTCATTGCTCCAGGACCTCCATCACCACCCACCACCACGGTAAGCACACCACCTTCACCAATTATTTAGCATGTCTGCGGAGTTCTTGCGCTCTTTTTATGTGGTCTCTCATTTCCACATCGACGCCAAGATAGAAAGACAAGTATGGAGTGAGTATTGGTCGACATGCTAGATATATCCAGTGAATACAGCTTGGAATTCGAACTTGCTACAAATACATGTCGACAATAACATGCACCACTTTCCATTAGTAACTGATTCATACTTAAAAAAAACTACGCAGCGGTAATCCGCAAAGTCAAAAGGAGCTTCTGAATGAGATTTTCAAATGAGATGTGATGTAGAGGGAGACTAAATAAAAATTATTTATTTACGCAAGAACAATTGGCCCACTGTAAGATTATTTAAATGCAGCCAAAATATGTATTAAAATATGGCTGATATTACATACGTAAATTACCGATTCCCAAGTAATTAATTTTAATATGTAAAGGAATATGGCAAGAGTTTTATGACGTAATATCCTTCGGAGAGAGTGGTTAGGAACACGTAAATATTTCTTTAGAACCTTAGCCAAAGGCAGATTTAGACCAAATTAGAATGAAATTTTTAAAAAACTAGTTAGTCAGTTAGTTAGATGATGCGTTTAAAATTGCAGAAGCCCAGTTTGACTTGCTCCTCACTTCCGATTTCGGTTAGACTAGCCTTTGCACCCTGTGTGTGTAATATTTAAGTAATAACATTCAAGTAATGTGTGAGCGCAAGAGTTTCTGAATAACTGTTGAGAGTATTTGTGGCACCGGTTTTTAAAATGTGCTCCACCGTTTGTTCAGGTGATCTACGTGGGGGTAACGTACACTGGCAACTCACCATATCGCCACGAAGTTCCAGCAGTCTCAAGCAGAAGCCTGAATCCACGTGATAATTTTCAAATAGTGCAGGCAAGCGTGTCCTCTGGGACAAAGATTCATGTGAGTCAGCGTGAGTCGTATCCCATCAACTACGTCTACGGCTTCAGTTCAGAAGGGTTCTCCTATTTTATGACAACTCAGAAGAAGGACGTCGGACCAAGTTCGCCATACATTTCCAAGCTGGTTCGAGTCTGCCAGAATGACTCGAACTACTACTCCTACACTGAAATTCCAATCGAGTGTGTGAGTGAAACGACTGGCAGCAAATTTGATCTCGTCCAAGCCGCGTACGTCGGCAAGCCTGGACCTGACCTCGCCAACAAGTTGGACGTCACACATCAGGATGACGTGCTCTTTGCCGTCTTCTCCAGGTCAGAGCCGGCCGGCAGTCCGGTGGCGGGCAAGGAGAGCGCGCTATGCGTCTACTCCCTGAAGGACATTAGGAGAAAGTTTGTCGAGAACATTGAGCTCTGTTTCCAAGGCAAGGGGAACAGGGGCCTCGGCTTCATTGCCATGAATGCCCCCTGCGTTCCAACGGTGAGCTCCTTAGTCAGTTTGCACTCCTTTCAGCCTATTTGTGTGCTTACCTAATTTATATTGACTTGAAATCATGATTGGCGTGTGTCGCAGAAATTGAAAATCATCGAAGAAGACTTTTGCGGCATGGACGTGAACACGCCTCTGGGAGGCGAGAAGCCTGTCTTGGCCGTGTCCGTTCTCAACTTCACCACTCAACTGACGTCAGTGGCGGCCACTTCCGCGGGAAACTACACTGTCGTCTTCCTCGGCACCAGAGACGGCCATTTGAAAAAGGTGGTAGTGGAGAGCGGCAAGTCCGGGACGGAGTACGACGACCAGGATATCGATCCCGGGAGCAAAGTACTTCCAGACATGTTCTTCGACCCCGCCAAGTCTCATCTCTATGTTATGACGGAGAAGAAGGTGAGCATCGAAACAGACTACTCAAAGACTTTATTGAAATGCCATTGAAATACAAAATCACCATTATTGCATTGTTTTGTCTCCTCTTTTCAAGATATCAAAAGTGCTAGTGCACAACTGCTCTGAATACACAACTTGCAAGGATTGCGTCGACGCAGGGGACCCATACTGTGGTTGGTGCTCACTTCAAAACAAGTATGACTCTACAAAATGACGAAAAGTTTCTTCACACATTACAAAAGAAATGACTCTAATTAAATTCCCGTTTGTAGGTGCACATTAAAGAATAATTGTCCAAAAGGAAGTAAATCGTCCGAATTGTCGTTGTACTGGATATCATACAAGAGTGGTCAGTGTACCAGGATCACCATGGTGACGCCCAACCAGCTGCAAAGCTCAACTGCGCGAACGGTACGGGCCCATTTCCTTTTTGCTGCTTACCACATATGTAAATGAGAGCTTAGATTGGCATCGGTCGTTGGGCTTAACTTGGGTATTCTCAATTTCAGTTGGCAATAAACATTGACCACCTTCCCACTCGCTCCGGTGAGTTCTGGTGTGTGTTCCGATTTGCGAGTGGCAAGACGTTAAAGACTCACGCAAACCTGACCAATACTGGTGTCATCTGCTACACTCCTCCGACCTCGGACCTTCCACCTATCCCACCTCAGCAACGTAATTATAAATTAATCAATGAACATCATGTATTTCCTAATGAATTTGGTAGTGCGTTTAATGTTTCAACTCAATATCTGTATCTGTGTGTCTGTGCATCTTGTAGACAATTTCACTGCGACATTATCAGTGCGTATGTCCCAGGACGGTAGCACCCACAATGACTTTGTTGCCACCGATTTTGTATTTTTTGACTGCAACACGTACACCACCTGCACCTCATGTGTGACCTCTGCATTTCCATGTGACTGGTGTGTGGACAAGCACAGGTGCACTCATGATACAGCTGAGAACTGCCGTAATGACATCCTAGTCACTGGACTCAACGTAAGAGATCTCCAAAATAATAACAAAACGTATTGTATTGTATTTGATTCGAAATTTCACTACACACGCTCATGTCTGACAAGAGACAATGGAATTGACAAGAGTAGCAAAATTAATTGGCCAATTGTTTGCATGTGACCGTTTCACAGAGGGTGGGCCCCAGTATACGCAGTGGCCCTGGATTTTGTCCTAGGATTAATGTCACAAACCGATCCTCTGAGCTCCTGGTGCCGTATGGGACCATGAAGAAAATCCAAGTGAAGGTGGACAACATAGCAGTAAGTGTTCATACTCAGTTTCAAAACGCAGACTGAATTTGAAATTGCGCATCACAAACTGTAATGGTAATAAACTATTATCTACAGCAACAAATCATTGTTCAAACCCGGTTCTCCTGTCGGTTCAATATTGAAGGGCGTGTGACCCCTGCCAATGCTCAACTTGTCGAGAATACGATTTACTGTGACTCGATCCCATTCAACTACAACTCACCTGCGCCCAACATCACTGTGCCATTTGCCGTGGTGTGGGGTGGCGGAGAGACCAAGTCTCTAGATAACCCAGACAATATCCATAGTACGTGACGTCGCATACTCATACAGCATAAATATGCTCAATTAAACAAGGTTAATTGTGGCGCTAAAAATCTCGTTGTCCTTTCAGTTCTTGTGTACCGTTGTCCTGCGAAGAGCATCAGTCCCACCATGGGTCCAATGAACGGAGGCACCAGATTGACAATATATGGAGACCAGTTGAACGCCGGCAGTGATGTGCAGGCCTTCGTTGAGAGCATTCCATGTCAAATTATACTGTAAGTGAAATAAATACTTTCGTGTACGTGTCTGTGCTTTGCCGATTGAAACTGAGCAATGTGCTAACGAAAAAGAATTTGTTTCATCATCCACAGGAAGGAGAACAACCGTTTGGAATGCCGAACAGGCAGCTACAAGCACAAAGGCAGGTGGCGAGTTATAGTCAAATTTGATCAGCGAGAGAGGATGTACGAGCCCGGATTCTCGTACGTCGACAATCCCGTTATTACCTTTGAGAAAGATAAACCCATCCGGGGAATACCCGCTGGAGGGATAAATGTGACCATCGAGGGACGAAACTTTGACGTGATTCAGGAGCCGTACATGTACGTCCTCTACAACGGCAGCAAGTTTATCAGCGTAAGTGTATTCAAATAGTCCAAACGTGCAAACCCAATACCATTTTATGTATACTCAGTCGTGTCAGTAGCAATTTTAATTTCCAATACTAATTTTCTGATTGTGTGCAGCCATGTAACATTTCGAGCAACGATACCATGTTCTGCCTGACCCCAATGTTTCACGAAGAGCCCAACTTTTACGAGACGGATGGAAGGGATGCGAGTCTCCGTCTGCAGTATGGCTTTCTCCTGGACACTGTCAACTACACGGCATTCAACAACTCGGATGATGATCACCCGTTCATGCTCTACCCGAACCCACAATATGACCGCTTTGAAGACGAAGTGAAAAAGTACAAAAGCGACTATCTCACAATTAACGTGAGTTCTCCAGAGACAGGCCTTGGAAACTGTTCCCAAGAGGCCAATTTTCATCCTAATTGCTTTAGTTTTCATTTATTTCCACATGAAGCTATAATAAAAATGACTTTCGTTTATGTGACTAGGGTCGTAACTTGAATTCTGCGACGGATGAGCCGGACCTAGTTGTGCTGATTGGCAACAGTGTGTGCAACGTGACGTCCTTGTCGCGAAATCAGTTGACTTGTAAGCCTCCACCTTCGCAGCCTCCAGACATGGATGACAACGGGCGAATTGACTCCTCCAAGTCACCCACCGTCCGAGTAAGTACCCCTTGCCAAGTCACCTCAGGGAAATAAAAAATAAATGAAACGAGCATTTAGTTTTAATCTGTTTGTTTCCTGAATTAGGTCAAAGTAGGAAAGAACCTGACGTACGTGATTGGTCGCCTCAGATACGACCATATTACGGCGGGCGAACTTCCTCAAAAGATCATGTACATGTAAGTTTGACTAGTCGTTATGGATTTATAAAACCTCATTTCTCTCATTCAATTCTATTACATTTCAATTTGTAAAGGGCTTATAGGGGGATGGTTATCATCCAAACGCATTTTAACCCCCGATTTTTCTCAATGTTCTGTGATGACAATCTCAGTTTTCTAATTAAATTTGAGTTGCATGTCAAATCACTCGCATTCATTCTCAATGCCAACAACTCGAGAGCCGTAATGTTTGAAAATGCGATTTGTGATAGTGCGAACAAATGATATTGTCTCATGTTTTGCATAGATTTCAATCATGTGTCTTTTGTTCTTTAGGATGAGTGCCGGTGGCATCCTCCTTTTCATCATCTTCATTGTCATCCTTATCGCCTATCGGAGAAAGTCTACGGAGAGCAATCGGGTGCTCAAAAGTATGCAGGAGCAAATGGATGTTCTCGAGCTGCGAGTCGCGGCAGAGTGTAAAGAAGGTAAAGATGATTCTAGGGATAATGGGAATCGACGAATTGGATTGTTTGGCCTCGACCTGTAACCTTATAACATACGTTAATTTTCCAGCTTTTGCGGAGCTCCAAACGGAGATGACTGATTTGACTGGGGACGTGACGTCCTGCGGTATTCCCTTCCTGGAGTACCGAGGCTACTGCATGAAAATATTGTTTCCAAATGGCGAAGAGCACGCCATTCTCCAGATTGAGCGGCCCGACCTACACTTCAGAGCAAAGGGACTTCGTCACTTTGGACTGCTCATCCTGAACAAAACATTCTTGCTGCTGTTCATCCGCACGTTGGAGAATAACCGCTACTTTTCCATGCGGGATAGGTATGCATAACGAAAAAGACTTTTATACATTCCACGCGTGTTTGTCAAAATGCTAAATGACCGGCTTTGTTGTCGCAGAGTGAATGTCGCGTCACTAATCATGGTGTCACTGCAAGCAAAGATGGAGTACTGCACTGACATCCTGAAAACCTTGCTTGCTGAGCTCATTGAGAAGTCAATGGAGAGCAAAAATCATCCCAAATTATTGCTCCGGAGGTAAGTAACGCGCATGCAATTATCAGTTGCCGCTTTTAGAAGAAAGGAGTTCATCTGATTGCAACTGGTCAATGTTTCAGGACGGAAAGTGTGGCGGAGAAGATGCTCTCCGCGTGGTTTACATTCCTCCTGTACAAGTTCCTGAAGGAGTGTGCTGGGGAGCCTCTGTACATGCTCTACAGGGCTATCAAGCAACAAGTGGACAAAGGACCTGTGGATGCGATCACTGCGGAGGCTCGCTACTCCCTGAGTGAGGAGAAGCTGATACGACAGTCGATTGGCTACAGACCGTTGACCGTCTTCGTCTCAATGTCCCACCAAACGACTTACATGACGGGGCTGGACTTGAACCAAGAGAATACGGATGTTCCCGTGAAGGTGTTGGATTGTGACACGATCACACAGGTGAAGGAGAAAGCGCTCGATACCATTTACAGGGCCACACCGTACGGCCAGCGACCACGGAAAGAGGACTTGGATCTTGGTACAAAAACATTGGACTACTTTGCTTCTTTTTGGACATTTGTTTACCTTCTCATTCTAATCATGCTCTGTTGAACTTGCAGAATGGAGAACCGGAAACAAAGGCCGCCTCATTTTGTACGATGAGGACAGCACAACTAAGACTGAAGGAGAGTGGAAGAAACTCAACACGCTAAGTCATTATCGAGTAAGTGAAATTGCTGGAATGCTAAAAGAGCTTTTTAAATGGCACGTGACAAGATGCTAATGCAATTTTCGTTTTTCTACCTTTGCAGGTACCAGATGCAGGTGAGACCAATACCTCGTATACATATGTGGAAAAAATATGAATTATACTCCATGATTACCCAGTCGTACATATGTTTTAATTACCATGCTAATGATTTTGTGTATGTCTTGTTTCAGCTTGTCTGACACTAGTACCTAAGCAATCATCTATGTACAATTTATCGATTCTCTCCGAGCGTTCTGAGAAGTCGCACCATAAGTATGAAACTCTTAATCTCAGTAAGTATAACTCCGCCAGTCCTCCACTGAGTCGAGCCACGTCTCCCTTGAACCATGACAGAGAGGGCGGCATGAAAGTGTGGCATCTGGTCAAGCACCACGACTCAGACAACCAGAAAGAGGGCGAAAGGGGCAACAAAATGGTGTCTGAAATTTATCTCACTAGATTACTAGCAACGAAGGTATACCCATGCTACTTGAAGACAATCTCAACACAAAAGCATCGATAAAAATATAACGCATTTACTGACACTTGCACTTGTCTCTCACCTTTAGCTTACACTGCAAAAGTTTGTGGACGACTTATTTGAGACGATATTCAGCACAGCTCACCGCGGAAGTGCGTTACCACTCGCCATCAAGTACATGTTTGACTTTTTGGACGACCAGGCGCTTCAGCATGGCATAACGGATCCGGAGGTGGTGCACACATGGAAGAGCAACAGGTGAGGGGAGCCCTTACAAACTTAGCTTAGGCATTTTCAAGTGTGGTTGACATCCTCCATTTTTATCTCCCGCACAGCTTACCACTGAGGTTCTGGGTGAATCTGATAAAGAATCCCAACTTTGTGTTTGACATTCACAAGTCGAACATTGTCGATGCGTGCTTGTCAGTTGTAGCGCAGACCTTTATGGATGCTTGTTCCACTTCAGAGCATCGACTAGGTATGGTACACACCACAACAAATTCTGTGTAACTCAAAAATAAAGTCTTCATTTATTATTTCTTGGTGGTTTTTCAGGCAAGGATTCGCCCAGTAGTAAACTTTTGTATGCCAAAGACATTCCTAGTTACAAAGAGTGGGTGGAGCGATACTACGCGGATATCAAGGCGATGCCATGTATATCAGACCAAGACATGAATGCAATGCTGGCAGAGGAGTCCAGGGTCAGTCTTTAAACAAAGTTTTGTCATATTTCCGTGCTCAGGGAGTTTGTTAAAAAATGTTTCATGTGATTTGGTTGCATTATTGCAGTTACACGCTAGCGAGTTCAACACCGAGTGCGCCCTCTTCGAGCTGTACAACTACGCGTCCAAGTACAACGATCAGTTGATGATGACTCTGGAAGAGGATGAATTCTCTCAGAAACAGCGACTCGCATACAAGCTCGAGCAAGTTCATAATATCATGGTCTCCGAAGGTCATTGATATTGAAGGAGGACCGGCGGGACACACTTCATATAAACTTATACATACCCTTTTCTGCTCACGATACATATTTTCTACTACGTCTTGTATGTCTTAGCACTTAGAGAGAGAGAGAGAGAGAGAGAGAGAGAGAAATGAGAGGACAAGAACTATTACTAAATTTCGTTTCTCACTACAACGTCGTAATCATTTATACTATATTCAGTCCGCGACAAACTTATATATTCAGCGAACCTTTTCTCGAAACAGAAAAAAAATATTCCATTCCTTTCCCTATCTAAGTACTGCCCTGTACAAAACGCGACAACTTCAAAATCTATAACCAACTAGACAGCTCATAGCTCATCTAACCCCCAAAAATACTTAGGTTCACAAAGGTTGGAGGAAAGAGAAAAAATTTGTTTCGTTCCGAGTGTTAACACTTAACCTACTACAAATACAGAACACTATCTTCAACCACTCTCTTTCCGGAGAGTTCCACCTACTCTGATGTGCGTGTTGCTGAAATTGTGACATCACGACGAAAAGAACGTCATTTCTAGGGCCATGAGGAACGTTAGTCGAAACATGTAGCGTCAAACATTTGTTTTAGTCAGGTATATCAAGAAGAAGTAGCCTACAACTAGTAGTTTAACTATTACGTCATTAGTTTTTTTTTGAGAACGGGTTGAAATTCCTGGTGAGCTGTGAATGGAGTAAGAACCTTTTTCGTCTCCCGTTATCACCATTTAGGATTACAAACAGCTCGTGTTTATCTCATACTTGCTTTTTCTAATGCGCTTGCCAGCATGAATGGGTTTAAAATAGTGGGTGACTCGCACACATGTCTTCGTCCCGGTTTTTGGGAGACGTAGGATCTCTGTGTAAAGTATAGATGTTGCATGAACAGCTAACAGGACTAACGTAAAACAAGTTTATTTTAAATATTTCCATATAATCTTGCATGTCTCCCCTCCAGAAAAAGTCAATGAGCTGAGTCATTTAGCCCATTACTATTTGTATAGTGTTCCGGAAGTGAGGGAAACCGAAAAAACTCTATATACTTACATACATATATACAACAGATAGACTGTAACTGTAACATTTTAGCGTAGACATTTTTTGTAAGACTAATCGTGTGTAGCTCTAAGTAACTCATCCACTTTGTTTTAAATTTCTTCCAAAGAACCATCACAAAGAATCATGCAATTTGAATAAGGGTTATCTCGAGTGAATAGCTTTCCTCAGCAGAGAACATGTGTAGTAAAAATCGTGTAGTGACTTTAGGTACTCGCAGGCTCCGAGCCAACTAGTGGAATTTGGAAAATGCGAAGAACGTCGTTGTAGCTAAGTACGGTCCGCTTACTTTTACTTTCAAATCTGTGTCGCACTTCATTCAAGGTCGTGCATCAGGTATGTAGCTGTTCTGTCATCGACAACTTAAAAAAACGACTAGTTTTTCTTTCGTTGTGTAGGTCAGTGAGGGAGTGCATGTGGAAATGGGAACTTGCCTGGATAGAGATGTGATAGTGTAAATTACTACAACTTGCGAACAAAGGAACGCTTTACGGGATGTGAAATCAAGTGTGTTAATTATAGGGTTTCGTTCATGCCATAGAGTTTAGACTCTCTCACTCAGGCTATAACAATTTTTATATATGCGAAACAATTAGCCCCAAGAAGTGAAATCTTCTAAAAAACTATAATGAGGAGTTTTACCTCGACTACTGATACATGTTATCCCGCTCTCCCCTTTCATTTCCAACCCAAATTCATCTCTAGTTTTGCGGGGTATGTACACACACTCAAACTATTTATATCTAAACTCAATGTATCTCTTTTTGACACTGTCGATCAATGTGACTGAATGACCGCTGAACATTTGAATTTCAAATAATATGATAACTATCTTGTACTTCGTAGTACATACTTATACTAGATAAAAAATACTGATTAAGGCCGAGACGAAGAAAGGTGTATAGAAGCAGTCATGAAGAGTTCGTTTTCTTTGTTCATATTTTGTACAGAAAACCAAAAGATCAATCGGCCAATCATGCCACTATGTAAATAAATATATGTATGTTTCTATTCGTAACTCACCTAGGTAATATGTCACATTGACTATATATGAAGTGTGAGGCCGCTGCTACACATTATGTGTACAAAATGGTGAGATGCAAAACAAAGTACTGATTTATACCGCATTCAATGATCAACTCCTGCGTTGACTAAATGTACAATAGCAGAAAAAAAGTGTGTGAAGAAGTTGTAGCGTTTAGGTACAAACTACAAGAAAACAATCGGATAATAATGGAAAAGGTAATTGTTGGGAAGGCAGGAATAGGAATTGTGGGATTTTGTTGCTCTACGTCAAAAATTATAAATGTGTTTTTAAATTAGTTTAGGGAAATGCCATGCTTATCCGTGTCTGCAAAACCAGAACGCGTTCGCCATCGAAAAGCAAATGGGAAAATGTATGGTAAATAAATACTTGTATTTATGAAAAAATGTTACTACTTGCTCGGTGTGGAAACAAAAATAACCTTTCCATAATCCATATTTCGACTTACTTAAAGAACTAAAACGAAATATCGTAAAGAAATATATAGCTCGCCCGTTTGACCCTTCGTGTGGGCTATATAGAAATTGTGAGAACAACTCTCGTCGTCGTGATCTACGATTTGTTTCTGTGTGCAGTTACATACATATTATATTTATCGTTCCGTAATCTTTCCATTTTTTATTATTGCGTCTGTGAAATTTACAACTATGAAACAGTTTTTTCTACCGTCAATGAATTTATATAAGGAAACAGTAGGTAGTGTAAATATAGACTTTAAAACTATGGAGCTAAGATTGTATTAAATGTATAATGTACAGAAAGAATGATGACGATACTGGGACTCTGTATCTACGTTTAAACTCCCAAACATGTCGACAAAAATTATGTAAGTAGAGAAGACAAAAATAGTGTTGCCTCTGAGCTATTCTCACTTTCTCCTTCAATTTGTTCATGAGTTGCGTCAACTTCTCATTTTTAATTAACGTTAGTTTGAGCCCTTAATTGCTAAAACAGCAGAATGGCAGTCAGTCTGTGTTCACTGCGACTGTGACAGGATCAGTTTGGCAGCGATATACAAAAAGAACGCGTTACTTAATGAAAAAAATGCTAAAATATATTGTCATTTGCGGCCGCTATCCTCTCGAAAGTCTTTACGTGTATTTTTAATATATTCTATTTCCACCGCGAGGATTGGAGAAAATATTGCGTTTAAAAACAGATATTTTAATTATTTATGTATCTCACAAAATGTTAATTTAAAATGAATATTGTGCATATTTTTTGGGACGGCAAGATGAAAGAAAGAAGCAACTATTTAACCGCTTTTGTATTTACTAATTTATGCCTCGTTACAAGTTTCCCCTGGAGAAATACCATATATTTTAAACTACTTTACCGCGCCGTGTCCGGTCTTCGCATTTAAATAATTTTTTTGACATTGCATTTGTTTTCACATACAAATTTAGTGGTTAGTTGTACAGTTTCGTTTTTGTACGTTTTTAGGCTAAGAATGTTCGCTTTGCTCGTAATATGATTATTTTTTGTATTATATTTGTTTATTTCGTGTCATTTTGAGTTAGAATACGTGCAGTAGTTTCCGCGTATGTTCCTTGCTTCGCAAAAGAAAACAAAGCTCTTTTTCAAAATGGGAAAAAACTCGAAGAAAATTACTACATGTATTGCATGCCAACAAATTATACAACAAAATACTTAGCGTAAAAAGCTCTATGTATAATGGAATATAAATGTAAACTGTACTATTATGTAATGATGAAATCGACTTAATTTTTACAGAGATATCGGAATTTTTAATTTATTATTTTTTAAACAAAGTATTATGACTCTAGTATTAAAATAAAATGCAATATACTTTGGAAAAAATCAAGTTGTTGTAGTCTTTTTATTTTTAGTTGCAATTCAATTCAATACAATTCTTATCACGCATCCAGAATTCTTACGGTACGGGAGCATATTGACCTTTCCAAATGCGACATAACTTAGTGTAACCAGGCACCTAAATTACCTTGCCTAGAAATATCAAGTCGTATTTACCACAGAGCCGTTATGTTTATGGTACAAAAACTGAAACAAGCAAACAATTTGGCGAAACATACACCGCAGCCAGAAATTATAGCGTATTCATACTCGGCAAGTTGCATGACAACAATTTCGGCTGTTGCTACACGCCTACTTGACTTTCGGCTAAAGTGTCAGCTAAGCTTAGAATGAATACGCTATAATTTCTGGATGCAGTGTATTCATCACAAAAATGTAAATACCTATGCAAGTACACAAGTGTTATCATTTTTAAAGTCAAACTGTATTGAAGACATGATTAGAAGATATCTGTTGCAGCTATGAGGTCCAAAAACATGGCTTGGTTCATTGGCCTCCAGGCATCGTCCTTTCCCCGACACTTGCGCGCGCGTTTTCAGCTTAGCCTAATTTTTAACCACAGCAATCAGGTGTTGCACTAGCATTTGATGTTGTTGCACTAGTTGTTTAATATGCGCTTTCCTCAATCGATTCGGTCACCAATGGGTAGAAAATAATCTAGCCCAAAATATTTTCCATACGACATAACATTTTGCAATTTTTGTGCTCCGTGAACCTGCTAAGTGCGAAACCAAATATTGCGCATGTTTTGCTTCTCATTGAGTAAAACCGATAAAAAAGATCGAACCGCTGCATTTGATTAGGGGTAAAATGGTCTATTGTATGTCCATGTACAATGTCCTCATCTACTAGCTGTCTATTGAGTTTAACATTGTGTGGATTTGGAGGAGAAGCTTTAACAGGAATTTTTGTTGATGGCATTCAGAAGAAGATAGCTGATTAAGCTCTCACACTCATAGTGACTTTCACGTCGCTCCTCCAGTGGCCCCTACAACACTGCAGGATAAAGCAGAATGCTCGCCTTTACTATCCTCACATCTCCAGACGAGTCCAAAACAATATTTTTTCGCTACAGAAACTTTGCAAAGTTTTTAATTTTTTTTACAGAAACAGCGCTCAACCGTTGTTTATGGTAAACCATGTTCCTGGATCCTATCAATTGTTAAAAGTGGAAGTACTGTTAAAGCTACTTTTTGCATGCCAGTCAGCCAGACTTGGCGTTCGAAAGTGGAGGATGTGAGCGTCTTCACGAAAGCCAGTTGATCAGTTATCTTCTAAGACTAGTGTGAAAGGTGAACTCTGAGCAGGTGGCGAGGTCACAGCGATGCAAAGAACGTTTTCTCCAAGGACTAGAAAAAGGTGGAAGTTGCTGTTGCCCAGTTAATTTTTGAAGTCTAGAGACAAGGTTCAGGTACAGATTGGAGCTGTTACCTGGGCCAAATTATGGTGTAAAGTTGAGGACGGGGATCGGTTAGTTAAATGTAAGGATTTCTGGAGGTCTTGAATTTATTTCTTGGTGCATGTGACAACTCGAATCAGAGTAAGTATTTCCACGCATGTACATCCACATATCTTTACTCAAAATGATGTGCATGTATGAATTGTATTATTGCAGAATCATTTATGTATATACATACATGTATCAACTCACGGCACGCGTCGTCTTCACTGCACACAAAATGTCTGTTTTCTGAAGTTAAATCGCGCTTTTGTCTCCTCCAGAAAATTGCATAGTTTGCACGTCGTGTGGTATGGGGGAAACGGGGAAGCCCCCGGAAAATGGTGGAGGGGGTGGGGGCCATCTGCATCACCCGCATCACCACTATCCACCACCACCGCCGCCGCCATTACCTCCCAATTCGTCTTCGATGAGTAGTCACCAGTTGCAAAACGGGGGTACGCCGAACGCGCCGCAACATCCTGGCGCGAAGAAGAATTTCGTAGCGTACAAACTTATCGTCGATCCAGCGTTGGTGAAGGGTGCACTCAAAGTGTATCGTTTCGATGGCGTCATTCCAGGGGACCCCTCCTATCCCACAATTCCAACGCGAGATCCGAGGAAGCAGAAGAACCAGATGAGACCGTTGGAGCCGATGGTGCTTCCAGTGCCGCCGTTCAGGATTGATGCGAACTATGTCGGCGAGATTCCTCCAACGGAAGTCACCTTCACCAACTTGAATGACAACGTCGGAGAAATATTTTTGCAGAACTTGACGCTGAAGTTTGGGTTAATTGAGGCAGTTGAAATCTTTCACCACCCCATCAGTCATAGACATTTAGGCCTGGGACACACCAACTTTCGGAATAGTAGAGATGCGAAGGCTTGCGTCGACAAGTTGAACGGGACGTTAGTCATGGGGCAAAGAGTCAATGCGTTCCATGATCCCAGTGGGAAACGGTGCAAAGAGCTCTTTATCGAACTAACCACACTAAAGCCAGGGTCCAGCTTGAGCTCGAAAGACGACAGGAAAGGAGGAAGTGGGTCTGCAAAGGCACATGCGTCAAAACCAGCCACGGCGCCGCCAAAGCCCGTCCCAGTCTCATCCGATGCCCATCACTTTAAAGATGATACGTCTCAGCACGATGGGACGTCTTCGTCAGATGACCGGAAGTCGAGCGTGTCCACATTGTCTTCCGTCAAAAGTAGTCGAAGTCGAGAGGACGCTTCTTTCAAGCGCTTTAATGTTACCTATGAACGCTTCGAACCGTCCCCCGCCGCGCAAGCTTCGAGTTCAAATTATGGATATCTTGTGCCACCCTCATCATCATCACGCAGCACACCCTCAACTTCAGTCAGTTCCCAATCCGCCTCTCACCACCCGCTTAATTCGCACCCACCCTCACCCCACTTGCCCGGACCAGCAGTAGCATCCTCAGTTGTCATGCGATCGCCGAGTGTGATTACCGCCGAAAAGAGCAATACGGCTGCCGACGAGGGCGAGTTGTCCCCGAAGATGGATCTGGACACGCGAATCAAGATGATGCTGGAGGGCCGCAATTCCAATGATTTCGGCAGACTCTTCTCTGATGGTAACATGACTCCGAGCGGCTCAGAGAGCGAAAGTGACGCCGAGCCGTCGCCAATGAAAAGGGCGAGGCTGAGTCTTGGCTCCGCCAGTGCCACCATTTGGGACAGTGAGAGCGACGACGACAAAGACAAGGAGAGCTGCTTCGCCAAAAAGTTCAAGCAGAGCTTTGTCCCCGTCAAAGATAGTCATTCACAGGAGAGTGTCTCACTCAAGCAAGTGTCTAGCGGCGAGCCTCTGGTATCCAGCCAGAGCAGCACCTACTCTCCGCCGCCATCCCCATTCCTCGCGTTTAACCAGGGCTGGACCGCCAAGTCCGTGAAAGGGAAGGCCGATCCAGAGTTTGACCAGATCTCAGATGACGATGGGGCAGCACGCGGTGGCAGCAAGGACGACATGAGCTTGTCATCATTGTCTCCAGAACCGGAAGACGCGGCGAACCCGAGNCAGAACCGGAAGACGCGGCGAACCCGAGAATTAAGCAATCACGCTTCCACCCCCACCCACCTCCCCTCCCTCCGGAACACCCACAGGTGGCATTGTACCCGGGTGAGTATTACGGAGCTTCATATCCAGAGCAGTCTAACCGGCAAATCAGTCGCTGGGAAGAGCAGCAGCAACAGGGTCCTCCAGCGGGGTGTGATTACGGTGGCTCCTACCCGCCTGGCTATAATGGGGCGTACGACTACCAACGCGAACCGTACCACCAGCCGCCACCAGTCGCAGTCGCGGCTCCACCCGAGGTTGAGAAACAAGAAGACCACAAGAATCCTGAGCTGTTGATCAAGGCCCTGATTGATCACGTGGTTGCAGACCTGACCCAGGTGCTGAGGCGCGACTCCGTCCGCAGACTGATTGAGGTGGATGCGTTCAAGCTGTACGAAGAGTGGTGGGAGAAGAATGAGCAAGAGTACAAGCGGAAGCAGGAGGAGGAGCAGGCGAAGAACCAGCCGGCATCCAAGACCGAAGCGGAGACCTCCGCCATCTCCGACGCCATCATGCCCACATCCATTGGAAGTATTGGCTTAGGCCTCGGCTTCCGAAATATTCCCAAGTTGCCCTCTTTCAGAAAGAAGATTGAGCCGATTGATTCGTCGGTGGATCACTTTGTCGAATCCGACTCTGACGTGTCCTCCAGCTCGGACGAGGAGATCGTCGTGGGGAAGCAGAAGCATTACAATAAATACATCTCATCGTCAGACGAGGACGAGTCGGATGATGACGACGCTTCCTCCGTGTCTTCCAAATCCAGTCTTTCCGCAGACGAAGCGCATGATGTGACCGACGCAGAAGCCATTTCCACGACAGAAGATGAGAACGAGTTTACAGACGCCAGAATGCTGCAGTTTGACGCAGACGAAGATTACAATAAATTGCCTCCTACGCCAGGGGGACGAATCGAAACTGAAGACATTCTTTCTGACGATGACTCTCCTGAAGAGTCTGGCGCAGTTCCTGGCGAAGATGATCAAGGCATCGGCATCCGGGACGACGGGCGATTGATCCTAAAGCAAGGAAGGAAGGAGGCTCCAACAGCAACCGACAACTTGGTGACGAGCCTGCTGCCACTAAAGCAGGATTTGATGTCCGACGAAGAAGAAGTCGGACTCCCACACCCGCCCGTCACCCTCTTGACCTCGATTAAGGCAGAGACGGCCAACAAGAAGGAAGAGTTACTCGATTCTCCAAACTACGCGAAGCTTGACTTGTCGGTCATCAAGAAAGATCCAGGCGCTGAGTACATTGATGAGAAGCCGCTGCTCATTCCTGACCACTTGGTACGACCTCGCAGTCAAAAGAAGCCAGCCAAGCCCGACTACCGACCGCGTCTTGAGCACGAAGCGCTGGACATTTGCTACGAGTTCCTCCGTGACGGTATTGACGCTGAAGACATTCAGTACTTCCAGAAGGCCTACGAAATCCTCCTCTGTGATGACTCGTTGTACTGGCTCAACTCGACGCACTGGGTTGAGCATCCTACGACAGTCATCAAGAAGAAACCTACTACTCCGGTCAAAAAGAGGAAGAAGCAGAAGGCCGAGGAAGATGGTTCCATCCGGACGCGTGGATTCGTCAGAATGACGAAGGAGGAGAAGGCGCGCGCCATGTCTGGACAGGAGCAGCAGCTCATGAGCTTCGACGTGTCCGGCGTGGCTCTCAACATCAAGAGCGAGCCTGGTCTATTGAAGGCACGAGAGACGCAGATTCGGGAGGCGCGGCAGAATCAACGACGACTTCTCACCGCCCTCGGCACCGAGTCCGACCTGCTCAAGTTTAACCAGTTGCAGTTCCGCAAAAAGGCGCTTAGATTTGCGAGGAGTGGGATTCACGAGTGGGGACTGTTTGCCGCGGAGCCTATAGCAGCCGACGAGATGGTGATTGAGTACGTGGGACAAATGATAAGACCAGTGGTTGCAGATCTGCGGGAGACCAAGTACGAGGCCCAAGGCATTGGCAGTTCTTACTTGTTTAGGATTGACTTGGAGACCATCATTGATGCGACGCGATGTGGCAATCTGTCCAGGTTTATCAATCACAGCTGTAATGTAAGTATATCTGTCAGTACATTATAGCTATGATGCGTTATAGCTTTTGATGGCAAACTGCGAAGAAAATAGACAACTCATTTACAAGGATTCATTTCAACGGCTTTCGATTTAACTGTCAATATCTAACTCTTTCATCAAATGGCAGTCATGATTGGAACGCAGAGCTCCGGTTTTTAATAATTAGTCCGCAGAGAACTTTTTTTATTCGTGAGAAGTAAATAACAACAAAATGACAACATCTTAAAAATTGTAGTAGTTTGATTGAGTCACTCCAAGCAATTATTACGCCGAGAGGAATCAGAATTTCAATCCGCTCCATATAACGCCCTCTTTTCTTCTCTTTCAGCCAAACTGCTACGCCAAAGTGATTACGATCGAAGGACAGAAAAAGATTGTGATATATTCGAAGCAGCCTATCGCAGTCTCCGAGGAGATTACCTACGACTACAAGTTTCCCATTGAGGACAAAAAGATCCCCTGCCTCTGTGGCACGCCGCAGTGCCGCGGAACGTTGAACTAATCTTCTGTAGATTCTACAAATGTATATTTATTTTAGAGAGAATTTTTATGGACGATGAACCATGCTTACATATTTATGCTATTTTAACATACAAATAATCGATATAATTTTAGTCTCTCCTTCCGCTAGTCGTGCTCCATAGACGAATGTCCGACAGATGGACCTTAAATGGTAAAGAAACTTCATTTATGACGTAATGACGAGACTCCAAGATTCGCCCTCGACCAACCCATCCCTCAACTTCCTGACAGAGGTTGCAACCTCTCCCTCCTTTTCTCCACTTAAGTCGACCAAGTTTCTCCAATTGACTTAAGTCAATTAAATCAGTTGAAATGCATGCATGGAATAGGAATAACTCGTGATTTCCAAGTCCTGCGAACCACTTTAAAATGATATGAAAATGAAACTCAAAATCTCAAATGATTCCAACTACGAAATTAAAATCCAGAATTGTTGGGAAAAAATGCTTTGCTTTTGTAGTAATTTTTGTTTGCCTGCAACATGCGACACGTCTAGAAAACTCGGCATGACGATGATGAAGTATCTACAATGCTATGATTTGGAATTAGAACCAATGAAAATATGATGAAATGAACTAACACAGATAAAGCTGATCTACGAACGCAACGCATTGATTGCATCGGGCGGTGAGGCCGGTGTCGCTTTTTGCTGAAGCAAATACGTTACATGGCATGGTAGCGCCATCACAATGAACACAGAATCAGGGGAAAATGAATGGGAATATTTTTAAGTCGATGAATTGATATTTTGACTATTATGTCATCACCTATGACTCTTTACCGCCGAAAATACCTTACGTATTTCAATGTAACTTCGTGTAATAAAATGCAATTTTCTCTACGAAGAATGCGTTCATTAGTCATACATACATTTCGTAAAGAACGTAATTTAAGCAAAGAGGTGAACAATTTAGGTCATCCAAATGTAGGAGAATGCTGTGTAATTCATAGATGATTATGAATAGGTAGAAGTATAAGAATAAGCACACATATTATTGCGCTTTGGTGTTGACATCAAAAAATCGCTTCGTCGCCTCTATTAAACAATTCGGTGCATCTTTCGCAAAGCCGCAGCGAAGGTGACCAGTAGCTGGTAGTGAAAAAGGTGAAAGCTTAGAGGGAATCAGAGGTCTTCGTTACTAAATCATATTTCTTATTTTTAGTTTAACGCTCATCAGGTTACGCTAACGCAGAATCATATAGCCTTCTTCTACTTTTTGCTCCATTGTAAGATTAATGCATTGCAAAAATATCCTAAACTGTTAACCATAGTTTTTTTAATGAGAGTTGCTCAGCGTCATACTTTGTTTTATGTGCGGGGACAAATGTTTTTGCGAGTTTTTCTTTTGAACGGCTTTTAATATCTTTTGCAAAAAGCTGAAATGTGTTGCATTTGAGACTTGCAAACCTAGTGTTTGTGTATCGTCACCTTTGCTACGTATGCATACAAGTCAGTTGCCTAATGCTGGTCGTGGGAAAAACATCTTCGTCGAATTCTAAATTCCTATCAACATTTTTAATTAGTGAAGATAGCGGATTTCTATATTTTGCGACGGACTTGTCATCCTCATTTTTCACCTTCGACGTACAGACACTACGAAATTAAAAAGAGAACCAACAGTACCAGTACTTTCTTGATAAGCTTTAGATATATGGGAGGTTCAACACGGCACAAGACATCCGTTTGACTTGGCTTGGCCAAGTAAAAAAATCGTTTCGACTGTCAGTGTATCCTAATTATTCTATCACGTACTTATTACATCTCATCGTACTGGACGTCGCTTACAGCAATATTTACCTGCAGTACATGCGTTGGAAGTCGTTGTATGTACAATATACATGCAAAATGTAAACTACTTAAGTACTACTTAAGTTCAACCATACGTAGCAACAACACTATTATGTCTCTTGTGAGTGTAATTTAAGAAATTATCGTAGCTTATTATTACTTAAGCTTTTGTGGTAAGAATTTTTCGTTTTTTGTAAACATCTGAACTCAAACAATGTATTCATTATTTTGTACGACTGACAAAAAAGTCTATTTTTCGTCACTTCGAGTTTAAATAATAACGCAGAAATTTTCAGTACCGAAGTGTGGTTAGCAAATAGCAATTAAAATGGTCAAATGTTAAATGTACCATATACCTCCGTTTTAAAAATCTTTAGAGTATCCTACAAATTGAATGTAAATACTATGATAACAAGTTTGGACATTTAATTATTGAAGTAAGGTGAAACTAAAAGTCTTGTTTGGACTCAAGTCCTATGTATCTTCACTCGCAGTGAAATAAAATCCTGATTATTATTGTATTTGAAAAGATGAAATGAGAGACCTCGAAAACTCGAAATAAAGTCTACCTTCTTATATGCACTATGCTCTATGCTGCGTATGCGTTCTACTACTCTTTTGATTCTTTCTTAAAACAAAAATTGGCTCGTCGCGAGGCGAGACCATAGCTGCATTGGAATATTGGGAGTGGTTAACCCCTTATCTAATAACTTTGAGTGAAGCGAATGATCAATCTTGCGCCAAATTGACCTTGAATATAAAGAGACGAGCTTGATCTACATGTTTCTTGCCCCCTAACAACTAATTTGAATACTCGTTGGAAAGTAAATAATATCCGTATTGTCTGTTTTGTGAAAATGAAAAACTTTAAGTTGACAAATTCAACAAAAACGCAATTCCATGTAGTTTTTCAGGTGACTCCCTAAGTTTCATCGAGCAAAACAAAAGTTGGAAGTGAATTCTCTGAATTATGGAAAGGACGAACAAACAATCTGCGAACGAGTTTGCCCAAATCTGTCCTCCTATCCTGCCTTTGCTTGTGCCTTCCCCAAAAAGTCAATTTCAGCAGCACCACTATCACCGCACTCACCATGATACAATGATGGCATGAAACACAAGCAGGCCATACAGCAGAAGAACCACTTGGACAAGGGAAAAAGATCTACCTTTGTTGTTTGTGGGGCGAAATGAGAATATTGAGCACTTGCGCTTTTTACCTACAATCACAGTATTACGTATGTCGTGAAGAAGGTTTTCCCTGACCCTTAAATATGGTAACCAGCTAATAACAGTCAAGTATTCAGTTCTTACGAAGTACACGTCAGATAAGAGACGTCTATTTTCAAATAGTTCCGAGGTATGTAATTGCATCATTGTCACATTGGTGTGAAAGCCTCCTGAGGAAATTGGTTGACAATAAACGCATTATGTATTACTATTATTATTATCATTATTATTGTTATTAAGTATATTGCATTTCTTTGTACTTATGTCAATGATTAGCTTATAGGTATAATGGATAGTAATTGTAAATAAAACTTTATTCGCGTGTTAATATTGTCATTCAGTTACAAACACAACTGTTTTCGCTACCCGTAACACAGTAAAATCCACTAAAAGCGAATTTGACTCAAAAGATCTTAAGTCTACGATTCCAGATTCCAGTTAGTTTTCTTATAACATACCAGTCATTTCCAATCCAACAAACCTCCTAGCTATAACATCTGTGGTTACCTATTCATACAATCACTTTCTCTCCTTTTATTATTTGATTTTTTACTTTTCGTGAAATTTTCGTCAACAATTTGTCCACCTTGTTGGTTCATCATAAGATTCCACTCATGGACTACCTTCCATTTTACACTATTCTGATATGTCGATGTAAATACAATGGTTTGGAACCCTTAACATGGGAAATGTGTTTTCCCTAACTTATAACCTTGTCAACCAACTTTTATATGTAGATGATACTTTGTAAATATATCCAAACATGATCAAAGCCAATTTCTTCGTTTCAATTACTGTTACAAGATCATAATCATAATTATGAAGTATACTTTTCATATCAAACTTACATTTTACAAGCTTTCTCTTACCATAAGAGCCAAACTCACAATCAATGTCAATGTTAACTAATAGTCTATTAATTTTTGCTTGCATTGTATTTAGCTCAGATTAAGCAGGTTACAGATCTTCTGCACATTAGTGATCGTGTTGTACACTACAAGGCCATCCCAACGAGCTTGTTACATAGCAAACAACACTTTTTTCTCTTCAATATTAGGTTTTGCGTTGTTTTGAGCTTGTTACGTTTGTTCTCCATGCGATTCTGAACAAGTAGGTAGTCGTCGTTTTTAGGTTTTCATGAGTTT
>JAHZMY010002864.1:0-15587 GCA_027743915.1 Seira sanloemensis | reverse complement strand
AGGTACTATGCATAGAGATACTCATTGCAACCTCAATGGTACGAAACCATTTATATAAACTGGTAAAATATTTTATGTAAAGATAGAACAGCATCTAATGGAGCCTCAATCTTGGAGCTCATTCCAGCCATAATTGAAAACTTTCTGAATACTCATTTACCTTAAGCTAAATATCTGCCAAGCCATCCACTTGGCGCACAGTTTGTAGAGAAGAAAAAATGTTAAAAATTGGAGAGAGAATTGCTGAAAAGTACAAGTCAAGGTCGCACACTGCCCTTTTCTAGCCTAAAATATTAATTGAGCCACAGCATTACAATTTTAGCCACAGACTGAGGTAATGGCCGCAATGGTGGTTATTGCCCGAGAAAGAAATTCTCAAATAATTTGAAAGAGACTAGGAGGAATATTATTCCAAGAGGCCTGAGGTAATAGGGTTTCAACTTTCAGCCGAAAATGGTGATTTGAGAAGGGAATAGCGAGATCATTAATACAATTAGCGTTAAGTGCTTAAAGCACCGTTTTACCCGACCATTTTCCCTTTCCACGAAATACTAGCTTTTCGTTCCAGCGAGTTTTTTATATATTTTTTGAAAGCATCACTTGTTACATCATAGAGGATTACACCTTGCTGGAAATAATTATGAACAAAAGTTTACGTGAATATCTTTTTTAGTCTTTTCCTCTCGTCCACCTTTATTGTTTATATTTTATAGCAGCCGAGTCTCAGTCGGATTAACCTTGCAGCCGGCGTAGCTAATCGAGAAAAGCGTCGTCGTGACATGAAGGCTTCTGTGCTGAATATTTCACCGTTTTATAATCCATTGATTATGAAGTTTGAATGCCTCTGCTCATTACACTCCTTTTGAGCTGAAGACCATTTATCCCCTGCCAACCTCATTTCCATTTCTACTCTCACATCACATCACAAGCCATTTTTCATTTTGAAATAAAATCCAACTTTTTGTTGTTGTTATATCATTGGTCCCTTTTTGTGTTCATTTGAAAAGAATACGGGTGGAGAGGTACAGACATAAAATCTAAAATGTAGTACTTCACCAAGTGTAATGGCAGGTTGTTGATTGTTAACTCCATGAATAAAAAAGTACCTTACGACAGAAATCACAAATGCAATTTTTTCATACAATTTATCTTTTCATCTCGTCCCTGTAGCACGTAAAGTACCTAAAGGTTTTACCAAAGAAATTTTTATCTGTGAAACGACACGTTTTTACTCTACACTTCCTCCGCAAAATCTAGTTTTCGAAGCAGATGCTATACGAAAAAATGTAAAAACATCTCTCATTGTTTCCTCCATTGTTGTGGGAAAACACCTGCGCGATATATGGAGTGAGTAAAAAAGTACCTAAAACAACAATCAAAGTTATATTTTTTACAGATCGCTAGCCTTACTCGTATAATTACGGATGCTGTGATGGACCTATCCACCTTAAAACGCAATTCTTTTTACGACCACATTATGTATGTATGTATATCGCATTAACTTTTTTAATTTTTCTTCAATGCCACCTGGCCGCCAATTAAGCAGGAAAAATAGAGACGAGAGGTGAAGAAGACAAAGAAAACCAGAAAAAGGTAAGGGGCAGGTTGGTCCATAAATACGTTTCCTCAGAAGGATCGTCCGAGATGCGAGATAGTAAATTCATGTTTTCCCTTTTTCTCGAGGATGACTCATCGTCGTGTGAACTTCGAGAGAGGGAATCATTATTGTATCCCTTCCTCCCCGTCAAAATGAAAAAGACCGGCCTAGAAACGAAGGAAGGAAGAGGATGCTTTTTCAATCCAGCCAGACAAACGGATCCTTTTCAAGGCTATGGATGCTGAGCATTTTACCTTTACACTTTCATAAGATACAAGTGTTTGCATGGACTTTGGACTAAAATGTACATTTTCTTTACACAGGCCCTTTGCAATGATCCTTCACTTTTATCAAAATCTCCGTGATAAAAATTGGAAGAGAATTTTAAGCATAAGCTTTTGGAGATGAGAAGTGAAGGAAAAGGAAGCCTTTACTTTTCGACTTTACTCACTACTTTCGAGTTCCGTAATGAATGCAACGGAAAAAAGGTTCAAGGTGAGCTTTGAGCTGTCAACTTGCTTTAAGGTATGAAATGTGTACACTCTCGACAATTGGAGACGACATGAATGGGCTAAAGGCTGGATGCAAAGTATGTAAGCTGAGCTGCAAAGCGTAAGGCTGGACAATGGTAATGGAACAAAGAAAGGCCCAAAGTAAGAATAAAAATACAGCTCTGTTCCTAAACCTATTGTTGCTGAACCGTTTCAGTCTCACTTTTAATGACAAAACCCTTAGGATTAACACCAGTTATGACTATAACGGAATCCTTCATTACGACAAAACGTTTCGACCAGGTTTAGCGTGCTCTTCTGAATGAGTTATTGCAAGGAATATTCATGAACCTTTTTGGCTCTTCTGTATTTAAAAGCAGATCTTCAGGCTAGGATATACATAAATGAAGAGTTATGCCACATTTACAAAAAGATACTTATTGCTGAAAGAAGTGTATGCAAAAGTTGAGATAACAAAACTCACAGGAAAAATAAAATGTATGTTCCAAATGCATGCATTAAAAGTTTGGACTAGGAAATATGAAATTCAAAACGGTGCCAGAATTTGGGAAAATTATTTATATTACCTTTAGACTCCCACAAAATCGAGATCAAGGTTGAGTAATGTATCAGACCCAAGCCTGGACCTTAATTCCCACGCCCCTGGTTCCCTTCAGGTGTTCACAGCAGAACCAGGTATCACCACCGTAAAATGTAGATTAATCACCCTGACCAGCTTTCAAAGATCTGTGAGCAAACTCTTGCAAATCAAAGCAGAGTTTCTTTCCTCGAGAGGCGATGACAAATCTGAAACAATCTCTTTGAGCACAGTCGCCTTTTCTAAGCTCCCACTGCAAGTATTCCAAAAAGTATGGAAATGTAAAACTTTTTAATATGCATGAGACATGGGTGCACTGCACACACACCGTGGCTTCATGAAGACAAAAACTTTTTCCCGAACATTTTACTTTCAGCTTTACTTCGAGAGGAAAGATAAACATAAAGTTGGAAACACACACTCTACAAGATTTTTTATGAATGGGAATGTATCATGCACATACCACTTACGAAATGAAAGGATGAGGAAGAGGTTTAAAGAAGTGAAGGCTGTTTGATTTCCCGTCTCCATCACACACAAAAAACTCGGACATTTGGGGGTAAACACGAGAATGAAAAAAATTGGCACGAGATTTCACGGGAACCGCAATCTTTTTCGCATCTACAACACGTGTACTAGGAACCCGAGAGGAAATCAGCGTGGGCGTACGTATTACGACTTTCTTTGTATTTTATACGAGATAGCTAATGAATTTCATGAAAAGCAAAATTATTGTGATTTAGTCTTTGTTTCTCGATCACAATTTCTTTTATTGAGAGTTAATATGTCACTCTACTTGTAAAAGTTTGAATACAGAAGGCCGAGATAGCATCTTGAGGTTCCGAGAAATGCAGAATGTTTTTCCGAGAAACGGAGCAACGATAGCATACTTTTTTAGTGTGTTTTTTCTTCTCAGGGCCAGTTGAACACTGTTGGAGTGCTACAGGCTTTGGAACACAACTCGCATTAAGGATACGGGTTTGATGTATATATGCACATAGATACGATTGTGTGTTCGTAGAGTTGAAGTTGGAAATCCCATGCAGAAATGTGTGTCCGCCGCTGTCGGGGAAAGCCAGTGGAACTTATGTAACTCATGTAATGAAACGATTTCATCTATGCCCACATTCTAACCTTTTACGGGGAATTCCCCTTGTATGAATGAAAGTTTAGCACACAGACAAGGTTAACATTTTGCGCTGGGCACAACAGGGAAAGCCCCGAAAACGGTTTCGGTGATGATGTGGATATGGCGCCACACCAAACCATTTATCAAGTGAATACATCACTTATCCGGGTTTTCCATGCTAGGTTTTTCACATGTGCTGTTAGTTTTTTTGCTAGAGCTACAGTAGAAAGTTTACACGTTTGGCCAAGACATTTCTTCCGCTTCTAACGGTGGAGACGCTAAAGGGTCACGCTGTCTGCCTGGGTTTTCCAATGAGCTGAAGATGTTTACTCTTTTTCCACCTTTGTGTACATTGAACCGGGCTTACTGTGAGTCAGATAAGGGTTTAGTACAAAAGCGTGGAATTTTAATGGAGAGAAAGTGCAAGGGAGTACTCGGAATTGAGGACTAGTGAGATAATAATGGTTTTACAAGTGAAATTATTACTTTCACCAGAAGTCGGTTTTACCCGTGATAAAGTGATGTCTATGATGGAAGGGTAGGACCGATAACATTGGAAGGTCAACAGAGGACAAATTAGAAAATCAAGATTGAGGGAGGATAAAAAGTGAAAATTTTGAGAGCCACATTAATACCCGTGCAAAAAAAGAAAAGAAAAGGGAAATGATCCTGTACAAGGAGTCTGTTCCAAGTCCAAGGTTATATATGCCGTCAAGAATTATGTATTTTGAGTGCTGTTATGTCTTAAGACGCTTTTCCAGTGAAAAGCTCTGGAAACCGTAATTACAAAAGGAAACTACCTATGAATAAAACACCCTCTTTCCTGTCTTCCTACATGGCATTTTAGACGAGATGCCAAAAATGCATAACACCCTCAGAACAACAACAGTTATATAAAATGATAGTAATTCCACAGTGTGTATATCGATTCCCAGCGGAATTATTGCCCACTTGCCAGAGTTCCATTAGATCAAGGGCATTGTGATGCTGTCATTTCGCTGTAATGGACCGTGGTGTAGGGAACTCAGAACATTTCGATTCGAGTTTTGCTGCTGGCTCCAGCATCCCACGCGAACTCTCGTTTATGTATGTGTTGCAATGCTTTCCCATTTCAGAGACGATGTAAAGTCTCTCTGCTCCCATTTCATGGGAAAAAGAAAGCGATGAAAGCAAGTCACCGGGATTTCCCTTGCCCTTATTGACTTGATTCTCACCAGCTTTGAAAGGAGCAACGGCCTTGTGATATCATAATCATGTGATGATGCCCTATTAAATTGCATTCTGTTTTGGGTGAAACCTCATATCATTTTTATAGAGTGAGCATTTTTTATTCAATATGCTCATCGAATAATTCCAGCCGCAAGGGCGTCTTACGTACATATGTATGTATGTATGGATGTGTATGAACAACTTTCTCTCCGCATACTTATATGCGAAATAAATAACACAGAAATGTACGCACCCACATTGAATTTTTTATTTATAAAAAATGAGTTTATTTTTTGTGTTTTTCGAGTTTTTTCTTTCAACATTAACATTTCGGTACACGCACAACGGTCTATCACAGCGACTAAAAATCTAAGTGCATAATAGTTCTTGTTTTTCCCTCTCATATAATTTTGTTATACTTTTCCTTTGTGTTTTTTTTCATCGCTTCACCCGACGTGCCATTAAAGTGTTTGAATACCACTGCAAAAAAGTTTGTTGATGTAACACATCATCAATTTTTCACGCGCTTGTAGGTTTTGGATAAACCGAAAATATTATAAATAATATGAATACGCTTATTTCAGTTGTTTGTCCGACTTCATAGAACAACCCTACACATGTAAAAACAGGAAGAAATTTCGTCCTCTGTAATTTCAAGAGCGGTCTTTGAAATACGAAATAGTTCCAACTTATACAAATGCTTGAAGCTTAAAAGTAAGTATACGCGAAAATTCGGTACATTTTTTTTGAAAACTGAGCGACTTTCAATTGAGAAACTGCCTTCTCAACAGAAGTGATTTTAATGGACATTACGGTTGCAAAACAAATTACCATAATACATTATTATTTGCAAGTAGCGCAGCAGCGGTTTCATTCTTCCCTTGTCTCCGTATGTATAAATTAATTCGAATTCAATTATCTCTATACACGGTATAGTAAATTCTATATTTTTTGCATAATCTTATCTCAACTTTTTTATACAAATTAATTTGTCAAAAAATTCGATGGACTATTCCGTAAATCCCGTGATTCAATGTTTTTGCATAGAAATCATGCTTTGACTTTAAGACATTATACTGTTAATCAGTTTTTCGTATTTTTTGTGGTTTAAAGTTACAATACAAGTATGTATATTTAAATATTTTTTGACAGACCAGTACAATATATTTTTTTTGCATAAGTTCATTCCACACAAAGTGAACAGCGGCGCGCGATAAAAATGGGATCGAGATTTTTTACTCAATATGTCCAGGATAAAAAGTAACAATATTCTCATTATAAAAAGATACGGCATACTGATTTAATCACAATGGGAAATGTATGTGCATTTCCCTCTGATTACTTGCCAATATAACTAAAAGTCACCTTCCAACGACAGTATAAAGGACAGAATTTTTTTCTCTTTTACAAAAATTTTGATGTCGTGTGTTCTGTAGAGCGGAAAAAAGTAATTTTCTATAGTTTGATACACTAATGAACAGTTTTTGTTTTGGTCGATTACATCAATAATCGACAGATCAAGATGCTTAACACGGTAAGGTAAAATTGTATATTATAGATAGACAGATAGTTTACACATTACAAAAAATAAATTTGATAGATGACTTGCTTCTTTTGTCTAATTCATTTTTTCGTTAGTTCAGTACAGGTTGTTGTTTTTTGCATTTTTTGTGGCTTCATACATATAGCGGAGGAATTTTTGATCAAGGAAAATGAGAAAAATTGATTCGTAAGGGAGATTATCTTCACGAAATATATATTTTCTTCCAAATTACGTCGGCGGAAATACTGATCATCATCATCGTCGGCCGTATTCGATATTAATTTTTGTCGTGTAGCCAGTGTATTACAAAACACAAAGAAAAGAAATATAACAAAAACAATTAGTCGCTTTGAAGTTTAAGGCCCATATAGTTTTTATATAATAATATGCATAAATTGAATGTAATATTTAACGCTGTAATTACAATTTATAGAATATTTATACCATACATAGAGTTTTTAATATATACAGTATCTAAAACGGGGTGACATCCTCGTATGATGTAGTCATTGTTTATCATTCAGTATTAACAATACAACAACGTACCATTTTTTCTCTTCATACACGCCTAAAACTTACAAATACGAATAATTTTTATATACTTTTTTTCTATACATTATTAAAAGGTCTGTCTTTGATAATTCATTTTTTCTTTTTCTTTAATACATTTATATAAACTTATATAGCAAACCGCAAAATATCATTGTTATTACAATTAATGTATTGAAAAGGTTGATCAAGTGTAATCTTTATCTAAGGGTGCATAGTGGGTTTCCCGAAAAAATTGATGTGAAAATTAAGTGTTGTGTAGATTTTTTTACCGTTTCACGACGACATTGGGTAGCATGAACAAGTGTGTGTAAGTGCATATTCCATTTTCCATGTAAATACTTGCATAGGGTAATGATAGAATGAGGAGGTGAGGTAAAATGATATCAAGTCCGATAAACTGAACTGCATTAGAAGATATGCTACTACACTACACTGATATTAAACTAAATTCTACAAAACTCTGGAAATAGCACACTGGGACATGTAAAAGCCAATAAATCAAACTGATTTTTTTTATAAAATTACATTTTTGCTACAACCTAACTTCTACAGCCAATCATACATAAATTACATGCTAAACTTTACAACTGACAGTCTTCTTATTTCATAAACTATTGCTAACGATGAAAAAACAGACCCGATCGAAACAACTCATATTTTTTCAGTGTGAGAGCAACAAAAATTTTTTTCATCCTGAAATTACAAAAAAACAGCACAAACCAAGTGAATCCAAAAGAACCCTACACCAAGTTTATGTCACAGAGTTTTGTTATCCTCAGAATATAAATTAAATTCCTAATTTCTACAGCCAATCATACATAAATTACATGCTAAACTTTACAACTGACAGTCTTCTTATTTCATAAACTATTGCTAACGATGAAAAACCAGACCCGATCGAAACAACTCATATTTTTTCAGTGTGAGAGCAACATAATTTTTTCAATCCTGAAATTACAAAAAAAACAGCACAAACCAAGTGAATCCAAAAGAACCCTACACAATCTCTAAATTACAAAAAAAAAGAAAAGAAATTAAGTCATAAATACAGCAAGTTTATGTCACAGAGTTTTGTTATCCTCAGAATATAAATTAAATGATACTGAAGTTAAGATTTATGATGTACGTATTATTCACCTCACACGTTGAGAATTGCAAGCAAACTCAAAAAAGCACATTTTCACCTGAACCTTTGTAAACTGACATTCGACACACAAGAATCATTTATCTGAAAAAAGTAACAATACACGAAACGCACCTTATACAACTACACAGAGAGAGTACTAAATCCACTAAAACATTATTATTTTTGCTACACCCTATAGTCTGCTGACGGTAATGCATTTCAAGAGAAAAAAACACTATAAATATTGCATTGTGTTGCGCTAAAAATTACACACAAAAAGTATAAGGTGGTAATATAAAGATCAAATTCTCATTACTGCACTTATACCGTATAAATTATATACGTGATGTTTTTTTCCTTTGTTTGTATGACGAGCTGCGTTTTGCAGTCCATGTGACATGACCGCATCATCATATTATTTTTTTCGCGATTTACTTTAACAGCAATATCATCATTCTGAGAGAACGTAATTCATAACATTGTTTACCTACCTAAACTACATAGATATATATTTATTTTTTAAATGAGCTATTATATCTTTTCTTTAAACAATATCAGACTGAATCAGCTAAACATGCAAAAGACGGAAACGTGTGATGCGGGATTACCGAACAAAAACAACCTCTGTAATTATGTATTGGCAAAAAACGAAGAAAATAATAATACGTTGTATATATTTCTAATTAATGAGCCTACAAAAAAGTTCATTACTTTATTTCCACTCTTGCTCATACGCCCACCAATGATAAGATGACACCTTATATGATATATGACAACCTTTTTGTCAACTGTCCTCCAACTAACCCCAATCTCAAGAGTACACATCATTTCATCCACCTCTCACGATCTAGAGTAATCTTTTAAGATTAGTTTTTTTGTGTAAATTGATCAACAGTCCCAAAATCTCTAAAGCAAACATAGTATGACGAAATCTAGCAAAACGATAATCCTATAAGTTATTATATAATTAAATACTAAAAGTTGCAAGTACTTAGTACCTATAAGTGCTATGTAAGAGAAGCCAAAGGCGATTTTGAATTTTAGTTAATTTCTGTACCCTTTCATGACACACTCAGAAGAGAATTGCTTTTGTTTCCCGACGAAATTGAAACAAAAATTAAATAAAACCTCTGTCTCTACAGCACTACAAAAAGGAAGTACAACAGAAGTTATAGCAGCACAGTCAGTTGTAGTAACGCTATATTATGTTCCAAGAAGAGGATTTCCCTCATAAAGCAAGTTGACTGCTGTGACCTGTGACTACAGTGGATTTTCCCTTTGAAATCATGACATAGGTATATATTTGTAGGTTGTAGCACAACAGCACATTTTCCTACATTATCCCAAGAGTGGACACATTTTTCAAGATACCTACGTAATAAAGAATGTATGATATTTGACAGTATATGTATATCAATAATAATAATAAGTATCTACTCTAAAGACGACGGTAAAGTATACATTTGCTAACAAATATTATGATCTTTCCTTCTGTAATGAAACAGCAGTGATAGCGACAAAATTCATTTGATAACATTTCGCGGTAGACAATCTGCCTCTAAACAATGTCATTCTGAGAGTTAGACTATATATAAAGAAAATTAACTAACTCAATATTTTTTGGTTCCTTTTTAAAATTGTATATTCATTCTCAAGAAGAAAAAAAACTCGTAACTTGTACAAATCAAAGAGAAAAATGCTTCACAACTAAGTAAATACAACAATAAGCTAAATTTGGCAAAGTTATACGCAGAGGAGTCATGTGCCGATTGAAAAGTGTTGCGTATTGTAGGTCATCACCGTGGAACATTTTGTCTTCGTCTCAAGTTTCCCTTTTAGACGAACCCACAACACAATCCTGAACAGGAGAAACAATATTTTTCTTAAATCGTAGTTACATGCGAACGACGTGACCGACCGAATATTAACTTTTTTTCGACACCGTTTAGGTCTAAAAAATGGGAAGCACATATCATCAATGTTTTGGTTACAAACATTATTTTCTTGGTTTTTAAAATCTCACTGATGTGTCCGAAAAATGATAATTCGAGTTTTTTTTGTCCTGATCAACGAAGCTGAACTTGAGCAGGACACTTGATTTGTTGTGTGGAGTTAAAGTGACGTTTCGTTTCGCGCATGAGGCAACTTGTCGTTATACAGTTTTCCTCATGAAAGATCAATAACGTAATGTGTAGTAAATAGATGTCGAATATTGTAATCAACGTAGCCTCTCCTCTCGTGATCCATCTTGATCATCCGGTATTCTAAATATCGCCTAAGTCTGTCTAGTTGAATTATCCTTCATTTGGGAGATCTACTTGGTTTCGGGAGTCTTCTGCCAGAGTCGCCACCACCTCCGGATGCGACAGAGCTTCCCCCGTCAGAATGATCAGATGTCATGCGGTTTCTAAAACCTCGTCGAAAACGGTCATCTCGATCCCCTCCACCCCTGCCCCTTGGATTCTCTGCAGGGTTACAGCGGACATTTTGTTACTAAACTTTGAAACGAAACTAACAAAAGGAGAAAAAATTAGTTTTGAAAAAGTTGTACTTACTCGGAGGCGGACGAACATCTTTGGTATCCTTAGAATTTGGTTTTCGTTTCTCATCCGCGGGTAAAGACGAGCTCTGAGCGGTTGAGGCAGAGTTAGAACTGCTTGCAGAATTGACACAATTTCCAACAGTCGACACTGAGGCTTGTTGACTGTTGCTGGAGCCACCACTGGTTTCCTTTCTTGCTTGAGCCACTTGAGCGTAGCTAAGCCGCACCGGGCCGTCTCTTTCTTCATTTGAGCAATCATCATTTTTCTTTGCATCACCTTGCCCACTTTCCTTCCGATCTTTGTCTGCATCAGTCCGTGTAACCTGTGGTGAAATAATGATATGTCATTTTGAATTATTAAATCAATAATTTTGACAATAATCAGCTCTCTTATTTTGACGAATCAGACTTGAGTAGTAATAAAACTCGTACCTCTTTGGGGGTCTGGTCACCCGAGTTTGGAAAAGGCTTACAGGTTGGCACAGGTTTTCCGAAGCCCGGAGACGGAAAAGCGTCTTTGTCAACAAGACTGCTGCCACTGCTGCTGGCAACCATCCCATTTGCGCGGGAATTGTTATTGTCCCCACTCGATTTGGCCACAAAAGCATTAGCACCACGTCCGCCAGACACTCCAGAGTTTGAACCAGAATTGGCACCGCCGACCAATGACGTCTGAGAGGCGGCAGGTTTTGTCGGGGATGTCACAGGAGAAGTGACCGAGCGAGAGGAATAAGGCACCTCAGGTCCCACAGATACTGATGATGAGGAGTTCGGCTGACCTTGAGTAGCAGGCACTGTCCGTTTGCCAGGAATTGGAGATTTATTGGTCATAGACTGTGCTGCTACAGACCTTCGATTTCCTCCGTTTTGATTTAGAGAAGTTTGAGTAGTCGTGGTCTTCATTCCCTGTGACTGGTCCCCGTTCAAAAGAGCTTCATCAGTTCTTGTCGACTTGTCAGCGGTCTCCTTATTTCTAGCGCCACCAACAACACTACTTCTGAAACAACCAGGATATATTTGGTTATTTTCATTCACAAAAACAAGACACATGCCTACATATGAACTATTCAAAGAAGAAAAACGTCGATTCATACTTGTAATGTGACGAGCGAATATCATGAGTATCATCGGCACTGCCGACACCAACTTCAACGAATTTCCTAAAAAAAAATAAAGAAAATTTTTAATTAGAATAGCAATAGCAATATATACTCAAATATGATAACCAGAAAATTATTGATATTTAAAATAAAGCCCGTCTTACTTTTTGCCACCTTGGACCGACGATTGACTAGACGATTGCTCGGATTTCTTCTCAACTTCCAAGTCTTTGATTGGTGAGGCAGCAGACACCTCTCGAACTTCACCATAACCTTGATTTTCCTCTACGCTCACAATAATTTCAGTCGAAGCATTTGCAGCAGCGGGTTTGGCATCATCTTTCTCAGCACTTGAGGCCTTCATGTTCTTGACTCCTTTGACGACATCAGACAGCCTAACAGCAAACAACATTGCATTTATTCTTTGGATTCATTCTTCAAAAGAAGTAAGATTTCAGAAACACTTGGGAGTCACCACGCTTACCTTCCTTCAAAGATGGCGTCGCCATTCTTTCCAGCTGATAGCCCTGAGCCAGGTAAAGGAGGGAACGCAGACCCTTCAAGATCAAAATTAATTTTCCCTGGAGGTTGCTGAGGACCCAGGTTTTCTGCGGGTGCCGGTTGCGGTGCTGGGACATTGGGTGGAGCTCCACGAGCGGACGGAACTTTGTTCGGGGGCAATGCTGGACTAGCACTTGGACCATCATAACTTCCTTCATCATCACGCCGCGTCGTTGGCCCTTTATTCCTATTGCTTAGACTCGACCTTGGTCTAGGGACGACACATAAAAAATTGTAAACTAATCGTTCCCGGTCGGTATGTAAAATCGCACTGACAGCGTTCTCACCTTGAGTCGACAGCACGATATGATGGACGCATTGAACCAGAATGGTAAGAGTCAACACTATGGGATGATTGAAGATTATTGACGTAATGTCTACCATTTTGAGATATGGCATTCCCGCCTACTTGAACAGACGAGTGGGGCAGGTGACCTTGACTATGATTGTGACTCGTTGGATTAACCAACGGTAGAGCGGGGGTGTTCGGAACTATGTTTAAGAGTGGTGGAGGGCCAGTAGTACTCTTGCGAGGTGGATTTCCGTAAGGCTGGTGAGCAGCAACAGCAGAATTGGTTCCACTCGCGCCAACAACTCCATTGATACCCTGATTATCACTTGATGAGGGAGGAGGCCTACGAGGACGCACCTGGCTACTTTTGGCAAACCAATTAATTACATGACATTAGAATGTATATTTTTTTAAAAATACATGCAGGATAAAGGTGAAACTGCAGCTGGAATTTAATTGGCGACATACTTGGGGTTTCTTGGTCTAGGATTCATGGGCAGTGATTTGGGGTAAGTTGAGCTCGTTTGATGCTGAGGGGGGAGCCCATTTACGGGAAACATCTGACTAATTTGTTCCGGACCCATGCCGTAGTAATTGGGCCACGGTCCGTAACTATAATTTGGCGGAATCGGGAACACTGGCGGCACCTTCAAAGTTACATAATAAAATGCATGACCTGAATGTTTCCCATCAGTGATATTACAAAAAGTTCTTTTTTCTTACTGTTTGACTATGTGGATACATAGGCGCTGGAGCAACGGCTGTAGTGGGACCAGTCTGACTTCCTGGAACGAATGCGGCTGGTGGTATGTAGGCGACTTGGGCGGGTTGATGATACCCATTTTTCATATGAACCCCAGCACCTTGTGCAAGAAGAGTTGTTGGCCTGGATTTGATTCGTGCCATAATCGGCTGACCCTATTTGAAGGCAAGACATTTCAAGTGTGAAACGAGAGACGTATAAAACTTGTGAAGTGATGACGCTCAAATGTAAAGTAGTGAAAGTGCCAGCAACAAAAGCAACATACCTTAAATTCCTTTACATCTTCCCTGAGGTATCTGTGTGCGCGCTGTGCGTCCTCATCAGACTCAAAACTGACGTACCATGAGTCATTAAAGGCGAATTCACAGCTGTTGCATTTGGGACAGTTTTCACTGTCAAATAAGGCCTACAGCAAAGTAAGAAAAGGTTGACATATATATAAACTCTCCTAAATAACACTAGTCTTGGCCGACATGGTTCAAGGAGTACAAAAAAATTAATGAAATACTTCATCGAGTACTTGACGAACCTTGATTTCATCGACAGGAGTACTTTCGGGGATGCCCCGTAAAATCACGACTGTTCTGTGGGATACAGGTCGCACCCGTTTACCGTCCGAGTGGACTTGTACGTTCTTAGAGTCTGCATAATATCGATAGAAATTATAGTCAACAAGAACGTGACATTCGTCCAGATAGACATGGTTAAGTAAGGTTGTTAAATTAAATTGACTCATCCCTACTCACCTCTCAATGCTTCAGTAACGAGATCTATGTCTCCAGTGAGCCTTTTCACCAAATTGAAGTTGGCTATTGTCGATATAAAAACATAGTGATCAGAATCCATCTGCGAGACTAGGAACTTGTCATTTGCAAGATTTTCTCTGTAAATTGAAATTACAAATATTAAATTAAAAATTAAATTCAGTTAATCAGTTTCTTGAAATACACACAACGCACTGCATCAAAATAATGTATTCCTTACGGAGAGAAGTAATACTCCAGTTGTGTTAAAAGCTGACGTTTTAGCTCGTCTCTGGGCAAATCCGAAGCTGGCGGATTCGCCCCATTTCCAGGATCATGACGCCTGGAAATGTCGGCACCTTCTAATTCATTAGATTCGATTGATTTCATGAGCTCTCTCGACATTCCCGTTCCATCCTTTACACCGTTCAAAGATCTGCAATAATAAGAGTAATTTAAACAATGAAATCATGAAAATATATGTCCTGTTTATGATTACTTGAGTCAACTAATTAATAGCATAGGTATATATGTACCGATTTTCAGATATTTGTGTTCCAGCACCACTACTACTGGAGGACTGATGAACCATCGCTGGTGTTGATTCCTCCCCGACAAACGTTGCAGTCGTTGATCCAACTTCCCCATTCATGTACGCACGACCTGTATAACGAACAAAAAACAACATTGTAATGATCGCAACGAAATATAAAAATAATTCCTACAAGATTAAGTTGACTGATTTTGTTAGTTCTGGAAGATGGGGATCAGATTAGAATACATTTCTAGTCCAAACTATTTGCCTCCAAAACTATCAATGTAAGTCTCGTTCGACACATCCATCATCTGAGAAACTGCGACTTCCACAAGAAAGCTACGGTATTGATGAGGATGCAACACAGAGACTATATAGATTTAAATTTTAGTAAACCCACACCAACCTATTTTTATAAAGATTTTTTAAAATAAAATAATTTGAAGTACTGAATATCTAATTCTCAACGACCTCGCCAAAATAAACACCAAATGCAAACAATAAAACCCCAGGAAACGGTAACACGTACTTCTTGAGCACTAGTGATTTGGCAGTAAACATGGCGCAATTGGCCTTCTACATAATGTTCTTTATACGAGATATTAACCAATAAAATAATTAGCAATTAAGATCTGAGCAACTTTAATGATAATGGAAATGAATTAACTCTATCAACTTAATTGAGGAATTCCAAAATGAATTAATTGTGACGAATGTCTTATAATACCTGGTTAATATTTAATACTGCTTACGCAAATGCTTAAACTTATTGTACCAGGAAATGTTTAGTATTAATATAAAAAAAA
>JAHZMY010002863.1:0-10363 GCA_027743915.1 Seira sanloemensis | reverse complement strand
TACTCAATCAATGCCTATTCCATTCCATCGTAATGTTCTTCTTCCCATTATACTACCTCGTTCTTTTCGCTTATTTCATTGATGATACATTGTACCAATTGATTTGCGGCTACAAAACGTTGATTGTTTGATGAGCTTAGCAAAACCTCAGCCAGACGCCAGTCGATTTCAGATCACTTCTCAACGTCATTCAATAATCTTTTCTTGAATTCACAATAATTAATTAGCAAACACGTATAACCTAATCTGTCTTAAAAAAGAAAAGTTTAAATGAGTCGCCTATATTATGGGGCAACTTGATACACAACACTAACGTTTCAGGGCCCTGATTTTCTGCCCTGAATTTGATTTCAGGGAATTCAGGGCCTTGAATCCCTGCCCTGAATTTCAATTTCAGGGCCCTAAATCCCTTCCCTGAATTCTAAATTCACGGAATTCGGGGCCCTGAATCCATGCCCTGAATTGATTTTTTTCGGTTCCCTGAATTGAATTTTTTCGGCTCCCTGAATTGAAATTGAATTTCTGGGACGTCCTTGATCCCTGAATTGAAATTTTCGTGCGTCCCTGCCCTGATCCGAACACTATTGCTTTCTAATCAGTTATACCACCTAAATTTCAGAGTACCAGTTATCCCGCCCTCGCAGCCAGCAAACTGGAGCCGGTTATCTTATCCTTTCTGGAGTATTGTTGTGTGCGGCTAGTCCCTTCACAATTATTGCGGTAGCAATATATTTGGATTACGACTTCACCTACTTCATCCTCGACTATATCCTGCAAAATGCCATGTACCGGGAATACAACACAATTCGTGTTTGCAACCACCTTCAGAATTCTATGTAATTTCTACATAGGTGTGGAAGGCTTTCGAAGCCTCGCATATTACACTGGCTTAATCCTGGTCGCCCTCGATAGAACTCAAACAGCCGCACGAGCCGTTATCCTCGGTCCCCTAAAACCTGAAGAGTTCATAATGGCCCACAATATTATTCAGATTTGCATGATGATTGTCAGTGAAGTTGGCCGCTTCATAGTTTACTTTGCTTTAGTACTACTGTTTTGGTTGTGGGTGACGTCGGTGTACATCATTTGCAAGCTGCATGGTGCAATTCCTAAAGTTGTTTTGATTGGAGCGGTAAGCTTATTTGTGGTGTGCTTGGTATTAACTTCAGTATTAGTGTCGGGGCTTTGTCATGCTGCTGATTTGGCTTTGACAGTGAGGGAAGTATATATTCGAAGGGGAAAGCTTCTTTATTTCAGAAAACCGACTAGAATGACCAAAGCGAATTTGACTCGGCTTAAAGCATTAATGCCTTTAAGAGGAAAGTACGGAAACTTTTTGTACTTTGATCAGGCTTTTAAAACGGAATATTTTAACCTATTTCTGCAACGTTGCTTTGATGTTACTTTGTTTAAGATGGGCCCGACCTGAGGAAATATAATGTCGATAAATAACATTTAAAAAAGTTTATATTTACCCTAACATACGACGTAAAAACAATTACAAAGCTAAGAACAGTGACGTGTATTTACCTAAGTTTCGTACATAGTTTATCCTAATAAAATATACTAAAAAGATGCATGATATTCGTATATTGCTGGAAGATAAACTTGACATAGTGAACAAATGGCTAATTTATACAGGATGGACGGAGTTAAAGCAAAACACTGTGTGTAAAAACATTGATATATGACGTATTTAGTATGTAATATATATGATGTGTTATATGACTTGATCAAGGGATAAGGAAACCAATTTAGAGGATGTGTATTGAACATCGAGTTGGTATTTCAACTTTTGTTTTTGTTGTTTTAATAATATGCGACATGAATTATGCAAAGTACCAGAGTTTGCTATCTTTGTATCTTAAGATAAAAGATACAGATACAAGACATACAAGTCAAAGGGGAAATATCTGTATCTTAATATAAAAGATACCAAGAGAGCAAACTCTGCAAAGTACTCGATTCTTTCCGCAGAGTTACGTTGTGTTGTTTATTTATTTATTTACATGGTGGGCATTATATAAATTTATATGCACCATTTTTATGTTGAATGCGAGTCAGTTCTCCAAAACATATCGTATCTTAAATCGTAGTCCTAAAGTAACCCCCAACACAGACGGTGACCGAACGTAACATATCGTATTTGACAGTCTTTGTTACACAGGCTATTTGTATAGTAAAACGTAAACTTCAACTGCTGGCGACTTATAAAGACCTTAATAGACAAAGTGGAAATAATTTTTACAAATTATTACATTAACTATTACAGTGGTGGGTAATTTTGTTCGACTAACTTATGACTTTCCTTTGATCTTTCCAAATTCCTAAATATGATGAAACGGTTCATTACATTACTGTATTCTTGTTATACAAATACCAAATTAAAACACCTGGTCACCAGATTACCACTCTAGGTCCGTTTCGGTAATAAAGCACCCTGACGCCAAAATCAACTCGTCCGCAAAATAATAAGACAATACGACAATACCAATCCCTCTCTCACTTAGGAGGGTTACGTGTACCAAATAGTTCCCACCTCCTCCTGCTGACTCTCTTTGTACACTCCAACCCTCCCGAATAAATCCAATATGCCTTTGGACAAACCCGTAAAGGCTACAGCGTACTGCAGAGGTATGTAACCTACGCTGTCTTTGGATCGTAGCATATCCCGATATTCTGAATGAAAAAGGTATTCCAAAACCTGAAAATACTCTTGCGAGGAACGCCCCATGGCCGCAACGTGGGCAAGTGTTTGGCCCGCCCGATTTTCGCAATTCACATCAGCCCCCATCCCAGCCAAGAGCTTAATCAAACCCAAATGAACCGATCTGACGATGCATGGGCGTGCTCCCCTTCTCATCCTTTTCGTAGAGAAGAGTTCTGTTCATATTAGTCAGCAGTACGACCATCGACTTCCTCTCCGCGAGGTCGGGCCCATTCAAACATAATGTATTTTTAACGGCGAAATGAAGTACCTTTCTCCAACTCTCTTTATTCAATACTTCTCTAAATTTGTAATAGCCGAGGAGTTTCTCCACGAGCTCCAGTTTTCCCCGAGTTATTGCCACGTGCAACAGTGTCAAGTCATTACATCGTAAGGAAGTCAGGTCCCTGTGACATGCATAAAACCTATCCAAGGCTGAATAGGTGGAATTCAAATTCCCAAAAATAATGACCGACCAGAGAATCTTTACCGACATTTTGATACTATAGGTAGACAGAAGTCCCCGGGAAATGTTGGAGTACCCTCCAGATATGCTGGCGAGCAGAAGCTTTTCCTTATTACTAACCTTATCTAAGTCCAGCTCGCAATTAGCCAAGTGGTAGTTTATAAAATACATTAAGGGCTTGTTTTTAAACTCGTAAGTTTGGTATACAAAGTCAGTAATGCCTTTGAATGGAGTGGTGCTAATTTTCCTACGCTGGAAAACGATTTCCTTAAATTGTGCCGAAGAAACATGTTGGGCTGCAATATACATCCCGAGAAAGTAGTTGTGAAAGAGTTCATTAGTGAAGTGATAGGTTAGGTCGACACTGCTTCGACGAACCAAGTTCAATTTTACGTATTTGAAAAGGCGGTAGGCGTCGTCAGCCAAGTTTTCGTGCGCATTTGCTTTACGATTTGCGCTTTGATAAGCCACCTTGCCAAGATCTCCAATGATGTCAGACTCGGCAAGTTTGTATTGTTTACAGATGTTGTTGAAGTAATCTTGCAATGTTCGTCCAAGGAGGGAGTCGTCTTCAGCATCCGCGTTGATTAAGTTGATGAGAGTCTCACCCCGCCAAACTTCCGAAGTGAGTGTGACTTCAAATCGGCAAAGTTCTTGAAGCGTTTGACGTAAATTTGTTTGAAACGAAGGTCTGAGATCTGCCAACTCCAACTGGTCTTTAGTCTGAGTAAATCCTGGAACGCCTTGAAAGTTGCTGAATTTTTCTTTCGGTGAATGTAGAACCACGAACTTTGACGGACTTTCGAAACAGTTTTTGCAGTAAATTCTCTATTTCGGCTACGTCTTTACCACGAGTATTGAGAACCTGCAGAGCGTCGTCGGTTTTCGCTGGAGTGTTGTCAAAATCCAGTATTTCCACATTTGCGATTGTATCCAAAATCCGGGCCAGTGTGATTTGCGTGTCGAAACACTCAAGGAGTAACATATTGTGGCTGGCAGACCGCAAGAATTCAACAATAGGTGTTGGGGGTGAGTTGTAATTCGTTCCTGATTTAAATAGATGGTCAAGGTTGAACTTAGGACATGGTTCTTCCTTTGTTGAAGGCTGTGCTTGACTAAGTATTTGGAACGGAATCTTCTGGCCCGTCTCCAGTAATGCGGTCAGCAATAGGCTGTACACATCTGCCGTTGACTTGGAGGTTAGAAGTCGGCGGTAGAATTGGTATGATTGGTCAATGGATAGAATGTCCTCACCTTTTGCCTATTTGTAGTTTTATATGAAAAAGGTAAATACTGGATGCCATTTAAAAATTGATCAATGATAAACAGGAAGAAAAACTGCGCTTACTCGAATGACTCTGACGTCGTTCAAGGTGAAAAGTCTGTGGGATTTGAACTTTTCAAGAAACTCATCGTCGCAGTTTGTATACGCAATGAGGGCATACAAATTATCTTTAATTACAGCGGCTTGACATTCTTCCATGTTGGAAATAGTTCTAAAAACGTTAGAACATATTTAGAAGAACAAAAGTGCTTTCAGACGTTTGTCCAAGTTAGAGAAGAAAATGGTAGTGTCATTGTTTTCTGCTTGCAGGCGGAAAATATTACAAAGTTTAAAGCGCAATGGATAACATGTGATATCTGCTGTCATTTTTTTCAGGAGGATATCGCTTATCTTCTGTTGGTATTTGCGTGTAATATTTACAAAAGAAAAGGAAATCATATTTGCCTTCCTGTCACAACAAAATACTTTTTGCATGGGTTGATTGACACGAACAGATCAGATTAAAAAATGTTATTTAATTTTGTAGCAGCACATGTTTCTGAGCTGGATCTAGCACTGCTATTATTTTCATATCATAAGCTTAGCTTTGTACATGAATTCAAAAAAGTATGTAGGAGAGGCGATTTGGAGGCGATGGTTTTTATATTTTCTACGTATTTACACGACATCTACATGTTTAGCAATTTTGACGAATGCGTGGTATTACAATTTGTTAAATCCTTAATTTAACTGCGTGCAAACAATTTTTCATTTCGTATGGTATGAAACTAAACCATCTTTAAAGTAATCATCTTGAAAATTCAAAATGAAGTAACTAGATAATTTTCATGATTTTGCGTCGAGTTTCAATTATTACATAATGTTTTAATTAAGTAAGAATAACAGAGACAAAATTTGCAGGAAATGCACAAATGATGTTTTATGGTATAAGTTTGTAAACAGCATCTCCATTGTTAGGCATACTTTAAAACCAATGCTTGGGTTATTGTTTGATAAATTTGGAGTAAACATTTGCAATCCATGTTCGTGCTCAAGTTGGAGAGAAAAGTAAATAAATCCCATAAGCTAACTATAGCTAAATAGCGACGTTTGTGACAAGACCATTAACGGCTTAACCGTCAATTTGAATCCTGGCATCACCACTTTTATTCTCTCGTCATTTGCGTCATTAAGTTTGAATGATTAAGACTTGAAATTTTTAAAATTAACGACCTTTAACGATTATAAGCCGTTAAATAACAGTTAAATTCAAAATCAGACACTACAACCTTTATTCTCCTATTCTTGCCGACATTTTGGCACCCCCATGTGATATAAGTGTTTACCATCATTGACGACATTCGGGGCTTATTATAAATACGTTAACCGATAAGCACTAAAATCAATAGGGTTTCTCATGAACTCATGAAGCTTACAGATGAAAGACACAAAAGGGCGAAAGTGAAAAATTGTTAGCTGTGGTTATTATCAATTCCATGAAATTAAATTTTTCGCACCTCTAATTTGCCCAAATGCACATTTTTAACAATATTTCCAAAATTTGGAAGTAGTGCGACCTATAATTAACAGATTGTATGTAACTTCGTATGCTCTTTCGAGTGAGCTATGGCTCGTCAAAATCGGACGCGGAGCATATCGTGCACTCTCATTGTCAGTCACTTGACAATGATAAAAACATGTGTCACTATCAGACTCAGAGGAATGTAGTAAAGTAGTGTAGTGCACCTCTATTTCCAAGAAATATTTTGGCAGTCCAGCAGCTTTCTGTTCATAGGGATTGTCAAATATTGGACGACACGTGAATTTGGGAAGGGGTAAAATATTTATCATTGACAAATAGTATTAGAACAACGGACACAAAGGATATGACGAGGTGCAAAATCATGTCGGGTTGACGGACTCCTTGTAATCATTGTTTTTATCACATCGCATATTTTTTCAATCATTGCCCATACACTTTTTACTAATCCGTGCATAAAAATAAACACACCATTATCAAGATGTGGCCAGTGGAACTTAGAAAATGACAACAATGGTACATCCAATTAAAATGACGTTCTCAGTTTATTTCCACGCTTGCACATTACAGCTATTTTTCAACTAAAATCGTATTATGCGTTAACAATTTTGGGTGTCAAGTTTTTGTAGAATCGTATTACTATTTTGTAGGAACAAAAATTAAATTCACATTCAAACCATGTCAAAAAAGATTGAAGTAGTGCTTATTCGGAGATTTAAACCTTTTTAAAATATATATGATACAGATAAATGTTGTGGGGTTGTGAGGGCAAGATAAAAGATATTCGTAAATACGGCTATAAATATAGATGTGGCTATTTGTTTAATAAACACTTAAGACGTAATTTATCTATTTCCAGCAAAAAATGCAGCAACTGCGGCCATCTTGATTGCACCTACTCTGATTCGAACCATTTATTTAAACTTTTCACTGAATTCCCATGACCGTATAGCACGTCTACGGCTTTCGAAGCAGCTCACTCACGGGTTTTTTCCAGAGAGATTTTCTAGCAAAGTTATATCATACGTGTCATGTCACACGCAATTACGTCTCAATTAGTACCCAGAAACGTGACCCTAGGCACAAAGTTATTGACATCAATGCTCAAATTATGGGATACTTTTACAGTTTGTGTAAAACCCCACGGATAAAACTGGTCGCTGTTAGCGAATGGGAATTGTTAAAGTTGTGGAAAGCCTGCACGCGGTGTTACAGTAATAAAATGGTGCTGCCACCAAGAAGTCAGCCAGGTTCTTAGAATAAAATCATTTTTATATTTATATTACAGGCTTTCAATTACCTTACTTATTGTGTTTTACGGGCTTTATTTAACTTACGCATTGTGTTTCTTTGCCATGGGTGTCCAAAAATTAAGCGTCGTAGGAACTAGCGTTAATAAACTGCGCAATGTTTTAAAACTAGCTTCCTTTTACCGTAAAAAGTAAGGTTCTACGATTTAGCTACGATTTTGTTTACAAAAAACTGTCCTAAAAGTTTACTTTGGCGCCATAATTTTCCTTTAAATATTGTCCAATGCAAATTCTAACTTTCAAACACTATTCTTTTTGAATGAACTGGGTTCAATGCATGATTATGGTTTTGTGTTTACTTCGTTGACTGTGTGAGATTTTGAAGTAAGCAGGTAAGATTTTTAGTGGGAAATTTTATTTTTGTGCAGAAAATTTGGATTTCCTTTCACAAGAATTTTCCCGAGATTGCTATTTACTCAAACTCGGCGTGTTAGCGTTGGTGTCCACAATCTGCTCATTCTTTTGTACACAATCTGCTCATCCAATTTCGTCAATAGGATAACTATCGATTTTCTCTCGCCTACCTCTCCTCCATTTGGAGCTAACGAGTTGCGGAATGCAAAAGAAATCAAGTTTTGCATTTCCTTCTTATTCAAGGTGCTGCCGAAATTATAGTCATGAACAAGTTTCTCCACAATCTCAAGCTTTCCCCTGATTACTGCCATACGAAGTAGCGTCACGTCGCTGAGGTACGCCGAATAACTGTCTCTACTAGCCTTACAGCACTTCTCCAAAGCTGAGCAAATGTAATTCAACTCTCCCAATAATATCGTCGCCCTGAGAATCTCCGGAGAAATTCTGATTTTGGACAGGAGTATCTCGGAAATGTTAGTATAGCCATCAGCTAAACTAGCCAACAACAGAGTTTCCCCGTTCGAGACCTCGTCTAACGAAAGTCTCTGCCTATTTGCGTAAGAGTTGATAAAGTACATCGTGAGTTTGTTAGAATACTCACTAGTCTCATAGACAAAATCTGAAATATTTCTGAACGGGGTTAGAGTGATTTTGCGTCGTCGAAACACGGCTTCCCGGAGACGTACTGAGGATATTTCTTGAGCAAAGATGTACTTTGCTAGGAAGTAATGACCGAAAATTTCACTGGAGAACTCGTATTGCATGGTGCCTCCTTTGTCCTTCACGTGAAGCATGCCAAGCTCAACATAGTTGTTACGAAGGATCGGTTTTCCTCCAGTATTCAGCTCAGGGTGCAGGCTTTGGATGGCAACTCGCCCGAGATCTTCAAAACCAATCTTCTCGTCAATGTTGTTTCGTCGAAAAAACTCATCTGCATAATCTTCAATCATACGTGTAAGTAAAGAGCCGTTCGTAGCATCCGCTTTAATCAACTGGATAACAGCCGGGTCTGGAGTGGTCCCTGAAGGAATTGCAAGGCTTTCTTTCAGTGTATAACATAACTGGAATTGAAACGAGTCCGTCAAGTCCATCCACTCCAACCGCTCTTTGCCTCGGGTTATCTTGTGAATGTCTTCAAAATTTGGTATATTTTCCAACGATGTATGTAGAATCACTAGCTTTGTCGAATTAGGCCACGATGGCGTCTTTAAGAATCTTGGGAGCTCTTCCCGGGTTTGGCCGTGATTGTCCAGCAAACAAAGAAACAGTGTGTTCGGTTTAATGAGCGGTGGTGGTGGTGGGGCGTCCGGATTTAGGATTTCTACGTTTGAGATGGTATCCAAACATCGGGCCAGCGTGAGTTGGGTGTCCAGACACTCTAACAGTAAAATGTCATAAGCAGAGGAGCCAAGAAATTCAAGCAGCGCTTTTGGAGGATACTTGTACTTCGTGCCTGGTTTGAGGGTGGTCATATAATTTATGTCCGAAGTCGTAACGGTTTTTGAGTGTTGAGACACTCTTGTTGGAGGCGGGTTACTCAGAATTTGGAAGGATATCATTTGGTCGGTTTCCAGCAATGCGGCTAGTAATACGTCGAAGACCTGTGCTGTTGACGTGGTGGTCAAAAGCCGGCGGTAAAATTGGTATGATTGGTCCATTGGGAGGATGTCTTCACCCGAAGCCTGTTTATAATAATAAAAAGAAAATGTCCCATTTTATCAACTATAATTGGATGCATAAAATTATAATTGGATATAGATGGAAAAACTGGACTCACGACATGACTTGAACTTGATGAGAAAGTCATCGCTGCAACTCGTATTGTCGATGAGGGCGTACAAGTTGTCCTTTATAATGGATTTTTCGTGGTCGTTCATTTTTTGATTTCTTTAAAAATTTAGAACAAAAACTGAGAGAAAGGAGGTTTGTGCGTACGCTGAACTAAAAATCCCAGTGGCTTCAATTTTTTTCACTTGAACAAATCATAACCAAGGACTATCGCTTTATATTTTCATTATTAATGAATTTGCGCAGTTTCTGCAAACATTTGCTTATTCAGGGGAAAGACTGCAACGGATCTGGTTATCGTTCAAACGATAGTCTATCACTTTCCTTCGGTGATTTTACAGCATGAGATTCAGTACATTATGCATTCCGTTGATAACGTCCGAGTCAGCATGACGAATTTGTTTTTGTGAATAGATATTCGTTATCTATTATTATTTGCCAAAAGTAAACTTTTTACAGGAAATCAAAATGTGCAAACATCGTGGCAGATTCGAGACCGTTTTAAAGATTTATTTTTAGTTTGTTGATGAAATTCGGCTGAACATGGCAAATACTACATGAAATTAAGTCAATATTGGGAAACCAGATTTCAGGATTGCAACAATGCCCAGGTCCCTTTGAAAGTAGTTCGTTTAATTTTGCGTGAATTTTTTTATTTGAAAAAATTTAGATTCAAGCCTAGAAGAAAAACTCGGCTCATCCAATAGTACTCCACGAAATTTTTTCCAAATTTTGTCGTATGTTACCGAATGTGTAGCTCCAAGTGGGCAACCTCACCATTATACGTAAGGGACGATCAATAAACGACGTCACGTTAAAAAAAACTTTTTCTGAGACCCCCCACCCACCCTTGTCACGGTTTTCCTCATTTGCATAAACATTGCGTGTCACACTCCTCCGAACACCCCCCTCCCTCCCCCAGACCGTGACGTCG